>JALPQI010002830.1:0-85277 GCA_025490895.1 Thaumatotibia leucotreta | reverse complement strand
TTCCAGTCGAAAAATTTGCTAAAAAGTTCCTCGTGTGGCAGGCAATTTGCTAGAGCGGCATGAGAAGTTTGCCTTTTGTAACCACTAGCACAATTAACACTGATATTTATATATCCGAATGCCTAAAGAAAAAGTTGTTGCCACTTATTCGAAAGCATAATTGCTCGACATAATTTTGGCCAGAATTGGCAAGTTGTCACTATTCATCTAGAGCTAAGGAGTGGTATAATAGGAATGCTGCCAATGTTGTACTAAAGGAAAGAGATCCGCCAAATTGCCCAGAATTGCGGCTGATAGAAAAATACTGGGCAAATATAAAAACAAAATTGCTGAAAACATCCCAATCGGCCACAACATTGCCTGATTAATAAAAAAAGTGGATAAAATGTACGAAACTTATCACAAATTTTTCCATGCAAAATTCTATGCGTCAGGTCAAGAGGAAAGTTCGAGAATTTTGTCGTCGTGCCTTAGACAAGGAATAAAATTGTTATAGCTGGTCTATTTTGTCGTAAACTTTCAAATAATAAACATTTTTGGGTATCCTTGTATAATATTTTACTGTATTAAACTTTATTCAACTTGCGACAGTTTAAAAGTGTTCACTCTTTATTTATAACAAAAAAAAACAAACGAAAATAAAATACAATAGTCAGACTTCGTCAAAGACAACAATGACATAAATGGTTCTGAATGGTCGTTTTGCATCGGTCTTCCAATCACCAGCCAGCAATACTGACAAAGCATAATTATGAATCTCTTGTTTTGAACTATTTAAGGCAGTGTCAAAAACGGACATTAAGATTGTATTTGTATCACCCGGTTAGACGGTAATGACGCTTGCGGCTGTGTCAACAGAGGCGACGATCGCTCGGCGTCGCTATGGAGCTCGGCTAGCGCTAGTTCGGCGGACTCAGTTTCCCAGCTGGTAATGACAAAATACCACAACGGCGTAAGAACCACTCACCCCGTTAGACGACAATGGCGCTTGCTGCTGTATCAACAGAGGCGACTGTCGCTCGGCGTCACTATGGAGCTCGGCTAACGCTAGTAATGTCAAAATACCACAACGGTGTAAGAACCACTCACCCCGTTAGACGGTAATGGCGCTTGCGGCTGTGTCAATAGAGGCGATAGTCGCTCGGCGTCGCTATGGAGCTCGGCTAACGCTAGTTCGGCAGACCCGGTTTCCCAGCTAGTAATGACAAATACCACAACGGCGTAAGAACCACTCACCCCGTTAGACGGTAATGGCGCTTGCGGCTGTGTCAACAGAGGCGACAATCGCTCGGCGTCGTTGTGGAGCTCGGCTAACGCTAGTAATGTCAAAATACCACAACGGCGTAAGAACCACTCACCCCGTTAGACGGTAATGGCGCTTGCGGCTGTGTCAACAGAGGCGACAGTCGCTCGGCGTCACTATGGAGCTCGGCTAACGCTAGTAATGACAAAATACCACAACGGTGTAAGAACCACTCACCCCGTTAGACGGTAATGGCGCTTGCGGCTGTGTCAACAGAGGCGACAATCGCTCGGCGTCACTATGGAGCTCGGCTAACGCTAGTAATGTCAAAATACCACAACGGTGTAAGAACCACTCACCCCGTTAGACGGTAATGGCGCTTGCGACTGTGTCAACAGAGGCGACAGTCGCTCGGCGTCGCTATAGAGCTCGGCTAGCGCTAGTTCGGCAGAACCAGTTTCCCAGCTAGTAATGACAAAATAGCACAACGGCGTAAGAACCACTCACCCCGTTAGACGGTAATGGCGCTTGCGACTGTGTCAACAGAGGCGACAGTCGCTCGGCGTCGCTATAGAGCTCGGCTAGCGCTAGTTCGGCAGAACCAGTTTCCCAGCTAGTAATGACAAAATACCACAACGTCGTAAGAACCACTCACCCCGTTAGACGGTAATGGCGCTTGCGGCTGTGTCAATAGAGGCGATAGTCGCTCGGCGTCGCTATGGAGCTCGGCTAACGCTAGTTCGGCAGACCCGGTTTCCCAGCTAGTAATGACAAATACCACAACGGCGTAAGAACCACTCACCCCGTTAGACGGTAATGGCGCTTGCGGCTGTGTCAACAGAGGCGAGAGTCGCTCGGCGTCGCTATAGAGCTCGGCTAACGCTAGTAATGTCAAAATACCACAACGGTGTAAGAACCACTCACCCCGTTAGACGGTAATGGCGCTTGCGGCTGTGTCAACAGAGGCGAGAGTCGCTCGGCGTCGCTATGGAGCTCGGCTAACGCTAGTAATGTCAAAATACCACAACGGTGTAAGAACCACTCACCCCGTTAGACGGTAATGGCGCTTGCGGCTGTGTCAACAGAGGCGACAGTCGCTCGGCGTCACTATGGAGCTCGGCTAACGCTAGTAATGTCAAAATACCACAACGGCGTAAGAACCACTCACCCCGTTAGACGGTAATGGCGCTTGCGGCTGTGTCAACAGAGGCGACAGTCGCTCGGCGGAACTGTCGGGCTCGGGTTCGTCGTTCAGTTCTTGTTCTTGAGCCTTCGTCAAAATACTACAAGGACCTAAGAACCACTCACCCCGTTAGACGACAATGGCGCTTGCGGCTGTGTCAACAGAGGCGACAGTCGCTCGGCGTCACTATGGAGCTCGGCTAACGCTAGTAATGACAAAATAGCACAACGGCGTAAGAACCACTCACCCCGTTAGACGGTAATGGCGCTTGCGACTGTGTCAACAGAGGCGACAGTCGCTCGGCGTCGCTATAGAGCTCGGCTAGCGCTAGTTCGGCAGAACCAGTTTCCCAGCTAGTAATGACAAAATACCACAACGTCGTAAGAACCACTCACCCCGTTAGACGGTAATGGCGCTTGCGGCTGTGTCAACAGAGGCGACAATCGCTCGGCGTCGCTATGGAGCTCGGCTAACGCTAGTAATGACAAAATACCACAACGGTGTAAGAACCACTCACCCCGTTAGACGGTAATGGCGCTTGCGGCTGTGTCAACAGAGGCGACAATCGCTCGGCGTCGCTATGGAGCTCGGCTAACGCTAGTAATGTCAAAATACCACAACGGCGTAAGATCCACTCACCCCGTTAGACGGTAATGGCGCTTGCGGCTGTGTCAACAGAGGCGACAATCGCTCGGCGTCGCTATGGAGCTCGGCTAACGCTAGTAATGACAAAATACCACAACGGTGTAAGAACCACTCACCCCGTTAGACGGTAATGGCGCTTGCGGCTGTGTCAACAGAGGCGACAATCGCTCGGCGTCACTATGGAGCTCGGCTAACGCTAGTAATGTCAAAATACCACAACGGCGTAAGATCCACTCACCCCGTTAGACGGTAATGGCGCTTGCGGCTGTGTCAACAGAGGCGAGAGTCGCTCGGCGTCGCTATAGAGCTCGGCTAACGCTAGTAATGTCAAAATACCACAACGGTGTAAGAACCACTCACCCCGTTAGACGGTAATGGTGCTTGCGGCTGTGTCAACAGAGGCGACAGTCGCTCGGCGTTGCTATTGGGCTCGGCTAACGCTAGTTCGGCATCTAGTAATGACAAAATACCACAACGGCGTAAGAAGCACTCACCCCGTTAGACGGTAATGGCGCTTGCGGCTGTGTCAACAGAGGCGACAGTCGCTCGGCGTCGCTATAGAGCTCGGCTAACGCTAGTAATGTCAAAATACCACAACGGTGTAAGAACCACTCACCCCGTTAGACGCTAATGGCGCTTGCGGCTGTGTCAACAGAGGCGACAATCGCTCGGCGTCGCTATAGAGCTCGGCTAACGCTAGTTCGGCAGTTTCCCAGCTAGTAATGACAAAATACCATAATGGCGTAAGAACCACTCACCCCGTTAGACGGTAATGGCGCTTGCGACTGTGTCAACAGAGGCGACAGTCGCTCGGCGTCACTATGGAGCTCGGCTAACGCTAGTAATGTCAAAATACCACAACGGTGTAAGAACCACTCACCCCGTTAGACGGTAATGGCGCTTGCGACTGTGTCAACAGAGGCGACAGTCGCTCGGCGTCGCTATAGAGCTCGGCTAGCGCTAGTTCGGCAGAACCAGTTTCCCAGCTAGTAATGACAAAATACCACAACGTCGTAAGAACCACTCACCCCGTTAGACGGTAATGGCGCTTGCGGCTGTGTCAATAGAGGCGATAGTCGCTCGGCGTCGCTATGGAGCTCGGCTAACGCTAGTTCGGCAGACCCGGTTTCCCAGCTAGTAATGACAAATACCACAACGGCGTAAGAACCACTCACCCCGTTAGACGGTAATGGCGCTTGCGGCTGTGTCAACAGAGGCGACAATCGCTCGGCGTCACTATGGAGCTCGGCTAAGTAATGTCAAAATACCACAACGGCGTAAGAACCACTCACCCCGTTAGACGGTAATGGCGCTTGCGGCTGTGTCAACAGAGGCGAGAGTCGCTCGGCGTGGCTATGGAGCTCGGCTAACGCTAGTAATGTCAAAATACCACAACGGTGTAAGTACCACTCACCCCGTTAGACGGTAATGGCGCTTGCGGCTGTGTCAACAGAGGCGACAGTCGCTCGACGTCGCTGTGGAGCTCTGCTAGCGGTAGTTCGGCGGAGCCTTCGTCTTACAAGTTGTTAATGACAAATACTGCGATGGCGTAAGAACCACTCACCCCGTTAGACGGTAATGGCGCTTGCGGCTGTGTCAACAGAGGCGACAGTCGCTCGGCGTCGCTATAGAGCTCGGCTAACGCTAGTAATGTCAAAATACCACAACGGTGTAAGAACCACTCACCCCGTTAGACGCTAATGGCGCTTGCGGCTGTGTCAACAGAGGCGACAATCGCTCGGCGTCGCTATAGAGCTCGGCTAACGCTAGTTCGGCAGTTTCCCAGCTAGTAATGACAAAATACCATAATGGCGTAAGAACCACTCACCCCGTTAGACGGTAATGGCGCTTGCGACTGTGTCAACAGAGGCGACAGTCGCTCGGCGTCACTATGGAGCTCGGCTAACGCTAGTAATGCCAAAATACCACAACGGCGTAAGAACCACTCACCCCGTTAGACGGTAATGGCGCTTGCGGCTGTGTCAACAGAGGCGACAATCGCTCGGCGTCACTATGGAGCCCGGCTAACGCTAGTAATGTCAAAATACCACAACGGTGTAAGAACCACTCACCCCGTTAGACGGTAATGGCGCTTGCGGCTGTGTCAATAGAGGCGATAGTCGCTCGGCGTCGCTATGGAGCTCGGCTAACGCTAGTTCGGCAGACCCGGTTTCCCAGCTAGTAATGACAAATACCACAACGGCGTAAGAACCACTCACCCCGTTAGACGGTAATGGCGCTTGCGGCTGTGTCAACAGAGGCGACAATCGCTCGGCGTCACTATGGAGCTCGGCTAAGTAATGTCAAAATACCACAACGGCGTAAGAACCACTCACCCCGTTAGACGGTAATGGCGCTTGCGGCTGTGTCAACAGAGGCGACAATCGCTCGGCGTCGCTATAGAGCTCGGCTAACGCTAGTTCGGCAGTTTCCCAGCTAGTAATGACAAAATACCATAATGGCGTAAGAACCACTCACCCCGTTAGACGGTAATGGCGCTTGCGACTGTGTCAACAGAGGCGACAGTCGCTCGGCGTCGCTATAGAGCTCGGCTAACGCTAGTAATGTCAAAATACCACAACGGTGTAAGAACCACTCACCCCGTTAGACGCTAATGGCGCTTGCGGCTGTGTCAACAGAGGCGACAATCGCTCGGCGTCGCTATAGAGCTCGGCTAACGCTAGTTCGGCAGTTTCCCAGCTAGTAATGACAAAATACCATAATGGCGTAAGAACCACTCACCCCGTTAGACGGTAATGGCGCTTGCGGCTGTGTCAACAGAGGCGACAGTCGCTCGGCGTCGCTATAGAGCTCGGCTAACGCTAGTAATGTCAAAATACCACAACGGTGTAAGAACCACTCACCCCGTTAGACGCTAATGGCGCTTGCGGCTGTGTCAACAGAGGCGACAATCGCTCGGCGTCGCTATAGAGCTCGGCTAACGCTAGTTCGGCAGTTTCCCAGCTAGTAATGACAAAATACCATAATGGCGTAAGAACCACTCACCCCGTTAGACGGTAATGGCGCTTGCGACTGTGTCAACAGAGGCGACAGTCGCTCGGCGTCACTATGGAGCTCGGCTAACGCTAGTAATGCCAAAATACCACAACGGCGTAAGAACCACTCACCCCGTTAGACGGTAATGGCGCTTGCGGCTGTGTCAACAGAGGCGACAATCGCTCGGCGTCACTATGGAGCCCGGCTAACGCTAGTAATGTCAAAATACCACAACGGTGTAAGAACCACTCACCCCGTTAGACGGTAATGGCGCTTGCGGCTGTGTCAATAGAGGCGATAGTCGCTCGGCGTCGCTATGGAGCTCGGCTAACGCTAGTTCGGCAGACCCGGTTTCCCAGCTAGTAATGACAAATACCACAACGGCGTAAGAACCACTCACCCCGTTAGACGGTAATGGCGCTTGCGGCTGTGTCAACAGAGGCGACAATCGCTCGGCGTCACTATGGAGCTCGGCTAAGTAATGTCAAAATACCACAACGGCGTAAGAACCACTCACCCCGTTAGACGGTAATGGCGCTTGCGGCTGTGTCAACAGAGGCGAGAGTCGCTCGGCGTGGCTATGGAGCTCGGCTAACGCTAGTAATGTCAAAATACCACAACGGTGTAAGTACCACTCACCCCGTTAGACGGTAATGGCGCTTGCGGCTGTGTCAACAGAGGCGACAGTCGCTCGACGTCGCTGTGGAGCTCTGCTAGCGGTAGTTCGGCGGAGCCTTCGTCTTACAAGTTGTTAATGACAAATACTGCGATGGCGTAAGAACCACTCACCCCGTTAGACGGTAATGGCGCTTGCGGCTGTGTCAACAGAGGCGACAGTCGCTCGGCGTCGCTATAGAGCTCGGCTAACGCTAGTAATGTCAAAATACCACAACGGTGTAAGAACCACTCACCCCGTTAGACGCTAATGGCGCTTGCGGCTGTGTCAACAGAGGCGACAATCGCTCGGCGTCGCTATAGAGCTCGGCTAACGCTAGTTCGGCAGTTTCCCAGCTAGTAATGACAAAATACCATAATGGCGTAAGAACCACTCACCCCGTTAGACGGTAATGGCGCTTGCGACTGTGTCAACAGAGGCGACAGTCGCTCGGCGTCACTATGGAGCTCGGCTAACGCTAGTAATGCCAAAATACCACAACGGCGTAAGAACCACTCACCCCGTTAGACGGTAATGGCGCTTGCGGCTGTGTCAACAGAGGCGACAATCGCTCGGCGTCACTATGGAGCCCGGCTAACGCTAGTAATGTCAAAATACCACAACGGTGTAAGAACCACTCACCCCGTTAGACGGTAATGGCGCTTGCGGCTGTGTCAATAGAGGCGATAGTCGCTCGGCGTCGCTATGGAGCTCGGCTAACGCTAGTTCGGCAGACCCGGTTTCCCAGCTAGTAATGACAAATACCACAACGGCGTAAGAACCACTCACCCCGTTAGACGGTAATGGCGCTTGCGGCTGTGTCAACAGAGGCGACAATCGCTCGGCGTCACTATGGAGCTCGGCTAAGTAATGTCAAAATACCACAACGGCGTAAGAACCACTCACCCCGTTAGACGGTAATGGCGCTTGCGGCTGTGTCAACAGAGGCGACAATCGCTCGGCGTCGCTATAGAGCTCGGCTAACGCTAGTTCGGCAGTTTCCCAGCTAGTAATGACAAAATACCATAATGGCGTAAGAACCACTCACCCCGTTAGACGGTAATGGCGCTTGCGACTGTGTCAACAGAGGCGACAGTCGCTCGGCGTCGCTATAGAGCTCGGCTAACGCTAGTAATGTCAAAATACCACAACGGTGTAAGAACCACTCACCCCGTTAGACGCTAATGGCGCTTGCGGCTGTGTCAACAGAGGCGACAATCGCTCGGCGTCGCTATAGAGCTCGGCTAACGCTAGTTCGGCAGTTTCCCAGCTAGTAATGACAAAATACCATAATGGCGTAAGAACCACTCACCCCGTTAGACGGTAATGGCGCTTGCGGCTGTGTCAACAGAGGCGACAGTCGCTCGGCGTCGCTATAGAGCTCGGCTAACGCTAGTAATGTCAAAATACCACAACGGTGTAAGAACCACTCACCCCGTTAGACGCTAATGGCGCTTGCGGCTGTGTCAACAGAGGCGACAATCGCTCGGCGTCGCTATAGAGCTCGGCTAACGCTAGTTCGGCAGTTTCCCAGCTAGTAATGACAAAATACCATAATGGCGTAAGAACCACTCACCCCGTTAGACGGTAATGGCGCTTGCGACTGTGTCAACAGAGGCGACAGTCGCTCGGCGTCACTATGGAGCTCGGCTAACGCTAGTAATGCCAAAATACCACAACGGCGTAAGAACCACTCACCCCGTTAGACGGTAATGGCGCTTGCGGCTGTGTCAACAGAGGCGACAATCGCTCGGCGTCACTATGGAGCCCGGCTAACGCTAGTAATGTCAAAATACCACAACGGTGTAAGAACCACTCACCCCGTTAGACGGTAATGGCGCTTGCGGCTGTGTCAACAGAGGCGACAGTCGCTCGGCGTCGCTATAGAGCTCGGCTAACGCTAGTAATGACAAAATACCACAACGGCGTAAGAACCACTCACCCCGTTAGACGGTAATGGCGCTTGCGGCTGTGTCAACAGAGGCGACAGTCGCTCGGCGTCACTATGGAGCTCGGCTAACGCTAGTAATGTCAAAATACCACAACGGCGTAAGAACCACTCACCCCGTTAGACGGTAATGGCGCTTGCGCCTGTGTCAACAGAGGCGACAGTCGCTCGGCGTCGCTGTCGGGCTCGGGCTCGTCGTTCGGCTCTTGTTCGGCTAACGTTAGTTCGGCGGAGCCTTCGTCGTCTGAACTTGGCTCGGCCGCGTTCTCGGCTGGGTACTCTAGGCTTAGTGAGGACTGAAAACGGAATCGGATTTCAGTGATTTTGCCCCTCATCTAATAGGGATGATGACTGTAGTTAAAATAAATTATTTAACATTATGCATGACATAATACACGAAGAAAGATTGCAGTACTTTTTGTAAAGAACTTCTATTTAATAAATTGAAAAGAACCTAAAAGAGCGGGTCATTTGGCAGTACTCAAACGTGACGTCACTTTTGAGTATTTCATTATAAAATTCCATAGTCATAGGTATCGTTTTGACAGTTCGAAAAAAGATCCAGCAGCAGATATTGCTTAGCGGGTAGGGTGTTCACGATGACCTTAACACGCTCTTATAATCTTAGCAATAAGGTCACGCCAAGTTAATTTTGAATACCCTGCCCGCTAGCAATATCTGCTGCTGATTGTACAACTTAAAATTTGTTTGTCGAATGTCGTCCCTTTCGTCGTAGTAACATAACAACAAATGAATTTCAGCATTACTTAATTACCAGCTTCTCCTCTCTCTCGTTTCGCGCTCGTCAAATCTTGCGCTTTAGATACGATTCACTTCTCGACTCGATTCACGGACGAAATGCAACAACTGTCTTTGTCACCCCAAGTAACAAAATGTGGTTTTGTAGTGGTTCCGGAGCCAAGTCTATAGCAGGCTAGTAAAAGTTTACAACGACGGAAAAGGGCCCATTTTATACGCGTACTTTTGCTAATAAAACACTCATAGTAGACTGGGTGAGCACCACTTAGACCAATAATACACTCATAGTTTACCTACCCAGAACTATCTGCTCCCGCGAAGCCAACTAAGAGTGACTAATAGAACTAGACGCTCCCGCAAAGCTCACTATGAGCATATAATGGAATCAGACCAGCCTGTAAAGTACACCCATATGATTTTTCTGTTGTGTTGTGTTGTAAGTTTGTGGAGAAGAATAAATAAAATTAAGAGGTAAGTTAAACTATTTATACTTCATAATTATTCAGTCCACAGAATACATCTAATATTATACATGCATACATGTTTGCACGGCAAACGCACGAGTATTTTCGGTGAAGTATATTGTGTTTTACATCTCAATTTTTGTTCGCCTTTTGAACACGGCGTATTTACAAAGATGTGTTTAAAAATAATATTAATCCTAACGCCATTGTCGAGCCATATTGGAACGAATTAGGGTTCCGCGTACAAATGTCTTATGTCTAATTTTTGTTTCAGCTGTGTCTTTGGTCAAACTATCATGGTCAAACTTTCCTCTTAAATGAACCCCTTTTTTTAACCGCTTCCATTTGTTTATATCCATTTTAGTTGTTATTGAATAAAAACCCAATGCCTCAAAATAAATCAAAATGGCTGTGACTATGCGATAAATTTTAAAAGCAAATGTCTTCTTAAACGGACTTCACGAAGACATCTTTGGACACTAACAGTTTTACAAAAAACCTTTATATGGAAATTAAGTCCATAACAGCATTCGAAAGTCCACAATAATACCAAGTGCATTAACTCTTAGAAGAAACCACTATAGAACTAATTGACTTGTAATTGACGTTTAAATTTTACTAATACACTGCTATAAGGTCAGTAATAAATAAACAAGGTTCTGAGTGCATTTAGTTCTATAAACTACTATTACTAGCTTATGAGACTTGTAGCAGATTTATAATTACTTCTTGTAGACGATTATAAGTATAACTTACTGGAGTATGTATTCTCAAGTGTATTTACACCTTTGCGCCACTTTTATAGGCCTTCTTAACCTTTACTGCGTCTATAATTTCTTTCTATACACGGCTATTAGTCAGCTTATAAGAACAGATGTACTATAAAACTAAACAAACTCCGTGGAACCTGTTATCAGGCTTATGGTAAAACCTAGAACCATTAAGAGAGATGTACTAGTGCTGTAAGCCTATAAACTGTGCACTACAGGAGAATTTTGTTACTTGGGACACGATTAAAAAAGTGACAGAGAAAACTACGCTACATACTTACACTACTTTTTCAATGTAGGAGAAAAAAACGTCCTAAATTTTTCTATCGGTTTACGTAATGTCCATTTTTTAACCGCTGTAAAACAACCACACGACTCTTTTTTTTCTCCTTGTAGGATCAAATGAGCTCTTGATTCCGAGTTGAACAAAACTTAAATTTACCTAGTTTGGAAAAAAAGTTTCGCTACGATTATATATCTGATAGCGACTGTACTGAACCTTAAAATGAGATAAAAACCGAATGGAACTAACCTTGTTGACAACTTCTGGGCTGATTCTGGCCGGTTCTCGTAGTAGCGGACTGGCGGCGCACTCTCTCCTGTCCTGCTCACGCTTGCCGTCTGCCTCCCGCCTGCCGTCCTGCTCGCGCGCCAGCAACACTGACATGCGGAACTGGAACAGATTCTTGAGTATATTCTTAAGGATTCTTTGAAGCAAAACCTAAAGTGGTATAAATTTAATCTACATGAGATAGGTTGATGATGTATGTGGGTGAATCAACTTTTTCGGTCTGTTATTATCATGGTTTTGGTCTCCTGAGTAACCCGGGTTTTATGCATAACTATGTTACTTAAATTATATGAACATGTATTATTCTAGTGCTGATAAAACCTTTCCTTAATAACCTTTCCGTAACAACAGACCGAAAAAGTTGATTCACCCATAATGTAAAACCATAAAGAAAATTATTTTGTAATGTTAACTTTGACTTAGGCGCTCATGCTTAGTTCTAGTACTCAACTTACCTACTGTGATAGGTGTATGATTGACCGTTATTTCGTAATACTACGATGGTTACATTAAATTTCAAAAAAGGAATTTTTTGCCGACTAATGACTACAAAAGACGCCGAATAGTTGGCTTTCCCGACTAGTCGGTACAATCTTTGTTATGAATGTCATGTAAGGTGGAAGTACCAGTGCGTAACATGTCAACAGATAATATTTATTTGAATCACAATATTTTGCTCATATATAAATCTACATAAAGTATTGTTACATAGTAGTTATTTTATTTTATATATCGAAATTTCTCAAAATTGCAAATTATTTTAGTCAACCCCATTGTACGAGTCAGTGTCAGGTGCTTTGGCTGGCACCTCAGTACAAGTTTCAATGTCACATATTGAACACTCAGTCCTAATAAATGTCAGCCTGTCTTAAAATTATGCAAATAATTTTGGTATAAGCTAATTATTTCAAAATTAGGATATGAAGCATTAAAGACACATACATTTATCGAAGTTTAAATGCCCTAATATGTAGTTGTTTTTATCTTACCGATGGCAAATCAAGCTATGATAAATTGATGAAGAGTAGATATTGGTACAGCGTCGGGTACTAGTACTTCCACCTTATGTAAGTATTTTAAAATATGTAAAACGTGGTACGAACCTCCGGAGTGAGCGCGTGCGTGTTGTTGAGCGCGCTGCCGAGGCTGGTGGACGAGCCGCGCTCCAGGTTGCAGCGGTTCAGGATCTCCGCCGCCTAGGTCGATAACACAATGAGGGTTGTCTCGAAAACGTATGCCACTAGTTGGCGCCACCCACTATGAACTATCGGCTATAAACACGAACAAAAGATACGCACTCCCGTGTAAATAAAAGAGACACGGCAATACTCGCCCCGCTATCAGCTATCACCGCCGGGCGAGTATCGCCGTGTCACTTTTATTTACACGGGAATGCGTATCTTTTGTTAGTGTTTATAGCCCATAGTTCATAGCTTAGTAGCTCGCGGTGAGACCAGTGCCTTTTAGCCGTAAGGTCCCGCTAAGAAACACAATTGAAGGCTCCACGGAAATAACATGTCTAGTCAATTCAAATTATAGAAGGAAAAACCAACTTACTTTTAACATAAGGTGTGAATTTGCCCTGATTTTTTAAAGTACTGGACATGTTTTTTTTCCGTGGACCCTTCAATTATTTAGCCTCAAAGAAAAACGAACTAGAAGGCATCTTTATTTTTTTATATAATTTTATTAACTCATACAAGGAGACTCATACGAGGGTTTTCTGAAATAACGTTCATCAGAGCGGCAGCACTGAGGCGTCAGGTCTAGAAACTTGTCTAAGTTCTCAGAGCGCCTATAGTTCCGTGTTTAAATGTTTTGTATAAGTTAATAAAATTATATAAAAAAAATACCGCGAACCACGAACGAAGTGTTGCCTCTCTCTCGATCTTGTGAATTCGTACGTAAGAGTAAGAGAGGCAACACTTCGTTCGTGGTTCGCGGTAGGGCGTCAGTCTTCAAAAAGAGATCTTGCAGTTGGAGCATCTCTTACTTGATAGGTTACGTATTTATTTTATGTTAGGCATAGACCTACATACGTCGTATAGGGATTCCAAATTGTCTATTGCTGAGCACTACTACTAGTATTCTGTGACAAATTAGTTATTATCAGTCGGAAAAACAAAAGTTGTCCACTCGGTGGTCAAAAGTTAACAGCATGTAAAAATCTTTGTTACGATTTACGTAGTTGTACCGTCAATTGTTTTATCCCAAAATTAGTACAGGAATTCCTTAACTTTAGGTATGTCTACCGAAAAGACGATAACCTAGATCTGACAATGACCCAAATATTTTGAATAATGCTCAGAAGAGTAATCGTTACTACCCTAAATGAGTATCCTCGCAGGAATTTTCCTGCGCCAGTCAGTGGGTATGGGTACGTGCTTCGCCGGACGTATGTGGCCTCTCGAGCGAGGTATATCCAATCGCCAACACACATTAGCGTATCATAGATTTCTCTCTGTCACACTTTTTTATTAGTGCGACAAAGACGTTTTGCTAGCGTTAGACGTTCCAGACCATACCAGACTTGTGTTCCTACTCCTCCCTCCATCATTCACATAATCTCACCAATTATATATTAGGTAAGTATGTGCACCAAAGAACATTATGAGTTCTTTCACCCTGGTTGAATTTTATATGGAACCTCCTTCACTTCCTTGTACATACAAAATTGGATGACATCAACATGTTGCAGCAGTAGAGGTGTTGTCATCATCCATTTTTGAAGCATTTAATGAAATTCTTGAATGGGACCTGTGAATACAGCTGAAAATGCGTGGGTATAGCGTGATCAGAGAACCGAAAGGTTCCGTCTGATAAACTCCTAACTCCTGCTGAAAGTTAGTTGCGAAGTGATTTTTGATCACAAATGTTCTCTCAGGCGGCAATACTTAAACTATCGAATTGAGACAACTGTACTGAGCCGCGCGTCTTTGCCCTTTGATGTGCCGCCTGCCGCCAAAAAGAAATGCTAGAATGAGCGTTATAGATTAGCATCTTGTCTACGCCCTCTGAAGAAGAGGTCTTTAGAGAACGGTACCTGCTCGGCGGTGTCGGTGTCGGGGCTGGCGATGGCGGGCGCAGGCGGAGGGGCGGGCCGCGCGGGGTGGGGCCCGTTGAGGGCCTCGATCAGCGACACCGGCGACCGTCCATGCTCGCCTGGTACCACACACGGTCGGTTACCTGCGAGGCGGTGTCGGTGTCGGGGCTGGCGATGGCGGGCGCGGGCGGAGGGGCGGGCCGCGCGGGGTGGGGCCCGTTGAGGGCCTCGATCAGCGACACCGGCGACCGTCCATGCTCGCCTGGTACCACACACGGTCGGTTACCTGCGACGCGGTGTCGGTGTCGGGGCTGGCGATGGCGGGCGCGGGCGGAGGGGCGGGCCGCGCGGGGTGGGGCCCGTTCAGGGCTTCGATCAGCGACACCGGCGACCGTCCATGCTCGCCTGGTACCACACACGGTCGGTTACCTGCTCGGCGGTGTCGGTGTCGGGGCTGGCGATGGCGGGCGCGGGCGGAGGGGCGGGCCGCGCGGGGTGGGGCCCGTTGAGGGCCTCGATCAGCGACACCGGCGACCGTCCATGCTCGCCTGGTACCACACACGGTCGGTTACCTGCTCGGCGGTGTCGGTGTCGGGGCTGGCGATGGCGGGCGCGGGCGGAGGGGCGGGCCGCGCGGGGTGGGGCCCGTTGAGGGCCTCGATCAGCGACACCGGCGACCGTCCATGCTCGCCTGGTACCACACACGGTCGGTTACCTGCTCGGCGGTGTCGGTGTCGGGGCTGGCGATGGCGGGCGCGGGCGGAGGGGCGGGCCGCGCGGGGTGGGGCCCGTTGAGGGCCTCGATCAGCGACACCGGCGACCGTCCATGCTCGCCTGGTACCACACACGGTCGGTTACCTGCTCGGCGGTGTCGGTGTCGGGGCTGGCGATGGCGGGCGCGGGCGGAGGGGCGGGCCGCGCGGGGTGGGGCCCGTTGAGGGCCTCGATCAGCGACACCGGCGACCGTCCATGCTCGCCTGGTACCACACACGGTCGGTTACCTGCGATGCGGTGTCGGTGTCGGGGCTGGCGATGGCGGGCGCGGGCGGAGGGGCGGGCCGCGCGGGGTGGGGCCCGTTGAGGGCCTCGATCAGCGACACCGGCGACCGTCCATGCTCGCCTGGTACCACACACGGTCGGTTACCTGCGATGCGGTGTCGGTGTCGGGGCTGGCGATGGCGGGCGCGGGCGGAGGGGCGGGCCGCGCGGGGTGGGGCCCGTTGAGGGCCTCGATCAGCGACACCGGCGACCGTCCATGCTCGCCTGGTACCACACACGGTCGGTTACCTGCGATGCGGTGTCGGTGTCGGGGCTGGCGATGGCGGGCGCGGGCGGAGGGGCGGGCCGCGCGGGGTGGGGCCCGTTGAGGGCCTCGATCAGCGACACCGGCGACCGTCCATGCTCGCCTGGTACCACACACGGTCGGTTACCTGCTCGGCGGTGTCGGTGTCGGGGCTGGCGATGGCGGGCGCGGGCGGAGGGGCGGGCCGCGCGGGGTGGGGCCCGTTGAGGGCCTCGATCAGCGACACCGGCGACCGTCCATGCTCGCCTGGTACCACACACGGTCGGTTACCTGCTCGGCGGTGTCGGTGTCGGGGCTGGCGATGGCGGGCGCGGGCGGAGGGGCGGGCCGCGCGGGGTGGGGCCCGTTGAGGGCCTCGATCAGCGACACCGGCGACCGTCCATGCTCGCCTGGTACCACACACGGTCGGTTACCTGCGATGCGGTGTCGGTGTCGGGGCTGGCGATGGCGGGCGCGGGCGGAGGGGCGGGCCGCGCGGGGTGGGGCCCGTTCAGTGCCTCGATCAGGGATACCGGCGCGTAGCCTGCTGGGATGTTCTCCATGCTGCCCTGGTAACAATAACAGGGACGATCACAATTTAACGATCATTTTGAAAAAAAAAATACTTTATACAAGCTTTTATTGTCTTTTGACTATACATTTCATCTTGTACTCATTAAGATGACTCTAACGAGCCCAAACTTAATGAAGTTACGTCGTTTTGTTCCCAAGTGCTTGTCGTCTTCCGACTCCATCAGATTATATTCATGATATCATTATGTCGCATTGTCAGCAGGCTTGTAGAGTGTGGAAATAACCTAGTATTTGAACCTAAATTTACAAAGGTGCACAGAATCCGTTCTGTTGATCGGGCCTGCCAATGGATCGAGTCGGTATAGGAGTCACAAACAGCCTGTGTATGAGGGGTCACTCACCACCGGGGGGGCTAGCGAGGGCGGGGGGCACACTCGCCCGCTGCAAAGCCCTAATCTGCAATAACGCGCGGAACACTCCAGATCGGACAGTCGTGGCTTGGTACCGGAGCGAGTCAGCACAGGAGTCACAAACAGCCTGTGTATGAGGGGTCACTCACCAGTGGGGGGCTAGCGGGGGCGGGGGGCACAGTCGCCCGCTGCAAAGCCCTAATCTGCAATAACGCACGGAACACTGCAGATCGGACACCCGTTGGCTTGGTACCGGAGCGAATCGGCACAGGAGTCACAAACAGCCTGTGTATGAGGGGTCTCTCACCAGCGGGGGGCTAGCGGGGGCAAGGGGGACAATCACCAGCCGCAGAGCTCTAATCTGCAATAACTCGCGGAACACTGCCGATCGGACAGTCGTTGGCTTGGTACCGGAGCGAGTCGGCACAGGAGTCACAAACAGCCTGTGTATGAGGGGTCTCTCACCAGCGGGGGGCTAGCGGGGGCAAGGGGGACAATCACCAGCCGCAGAGCTCTAATCTGCAATAACTCGCGGAACACTGCCGATCGGACAGTCGTTGGCTTGGTACCGGAGCGAGTCGGCACAGGAGTCACAAACAGCCTGTGTATGAGAGGTCACTCACCAGCGGGGGTCTAGCGGGGGCGGGGGGCACAGTCACCCGCTGCAGAGCCCTAATCTGCAATAACGCGCGGAACACTGCAGATCGGACACCCGTTGGCTTGGTATGAGGGGCCTGTGTATGAGGGGTCACTCACCAGCGGGGGGCTAGTGGGGGCGGGGGGCACAGTCGCCCGCTGCAAAGCCCTGATCTGCAATAACGCGCGGAACACTCCAAATCGGACAATCGTTGGCTTAGTACCGGAGCGAATCGGCACAGGAGTCACAAACAGCCTGTGTATGAGTCACTCACCAGCGGGGGGCTAGCGGGGGCGGGGGGCACAGTCGCCCGCTGCAGAGCTCTAATCTACAATAACGTGCGGAACACTCCAGATCGGACAGTCGTTGGCTTGGTACCGGAGCGAGTCGGCACAGGAGTCACAAACAGCCTGCTATGCTATTCTCTTATTCACACATTCGACGCTGCGTTCGTCAAAGAGCTCGACGTCGAGACAGCCTTGTCTAAAATCCTAGCTGTTTTATTTGACATTAGGAATCGAGACTGTGAGCGAGGTTGTGGGCGAGTTCGTCGCTGTTTTTCGTTAGAGAATACGAAGTTCGTACATTAAATGTCAAACTCTCGACACAGTGTAGTTCCAGCTCACGCCGCATTCGTCGCCGAGCACTAGTGTCGTTTAAAGTACATTAGTGAATACCATTTTTAGGCTCGACGCTGCCGCAGCGCTGACACAGCGCTGACAGCAAGGCGGTTTCCTTAGTGAATAACACTGCTGTAATGTATGAAGGGTCACTCACCAGCGGGGGGCTAGCGGGGGCGGGGGGCACAGTCGCCCGCTGCAAAGCCCTAATCTGCAACAAGGCACGGAACGGCGCTCTGCAGATCGGGCAGTTGTTTGCCTGGTACCGGAGGGAGTCCGCACAAGAGTTGCAGAGGCAGAGATGCCTGCACGGCAATATGAGGGTGTCTCGCACGTCGCACATGCAGATTACGCATTCGGAGCCGCCTTCTTCGGTTTCTTCATCGGAGCTTGGCTGGGGATATTGAACTTTATATAAAATTACGAATTCACACTTCATTTTTTGTTTTGTCTTAGACAGATCTGAATATTACAGGTGATAAATACGGAGTCGTTTCTGATAAACAGTAAAACAGTAAACCATAGAGAAGAATTTCTTTTTTAATTTTGACGTCTCCTGACCTTGATGATTAATAAAATTGTGTTTGACTAAGAATATTTCTCAAATTTACAATTTTATTTGAAAATAAGTGTAAGGTCGTAGAAAAAGTATTGTATGCAACATTGTTTAACTGAGTCAAAGAATGCTCGTGGCGTCTTTAGTATCAATTTTCGGCTTCGCCTCAAATTGTTACCCACGCCACTCACCTTTTTTGACCTCTCTTAAACAAGGGTTGCATAAAATACTATCGTATGTTAACTTAAAATCTAACCCCATTCATAAACGTCTCCTATCTTAGGAAGCCGCTAAATATTGATTAATCTTTTTAATCTTATAAAATATGACTTATTTATTTATTTATTTAAACTTTATTGCACAATAAAAAAGTACAAATGGCGGACTTAATGCCTTAAGGCATTCTCTACCAGTCAACCATTGGGCAAAAAGAAAGGTTTGTGTGGTGCAGGCTTTTATATTCGAAAAAAAAAGAAGAAAATATGTATATACTTACACAAATACTTTTTATAATATACTAATATATATATATATATGTATGTATAAAAAATAGATTTAGGTACCAACAAAGAAATACCATGCAGATAATCAATCACGCAATTTGTCAGATAAATGCTTGCGTAACATGCGCTTGAAGGTAAACTTAGTCTGTGCCTTTCTGACATTGAGCGGAAGCTCATTCCAAAGACGTATGGCCTGGAGAGTGAAGGAATTGGCCACGAAACCAGTGCGATGGGGAGGAATGAAAAGTTTAAGCCTACGGGATGTACGGAGAGCAGAACAACCTGTGCGAGCAGTAATAAATTTGAATTTCGATCTGAGATATTGAGGAGTGGTGGGATTAAAAAGAAGAGAGTATAGCGTACATAAAAAACGAAGCGCTCTGCGCTCACGTATGGGGAGCCAGTTTAACTTTTTACGATACACAGATACGTGATCGTACTTCCGGAGGCCAAATATGAACCTAATACAGTTATTGAGAAGTCTGTCCAGCCTATTAAGAGCGACCTGAGTGGCATTAGAGTAACACACATCAGCATAATCAATGATGGGAAGGACAAGCGCTTGCACTAAAAGGACCTTTGTTGATACTGGGAGAAAATTTTTGAATCTGTAGAGCGATCTCAATGAATTCGTTACTCTGCGGCATACATCAGACACCTGGGGTTCCCACGTAAGGCCACTATCTATGATCAGGCCTAAGTTTTTCACGTGAGGCGACAGTGGTATGATGACATTCTCAAAACGAACTGGCGCCACGCGAGATATATCTACCAAAGCAAGCATTCGGGGACTACCAATCACAATAGCCTGACATTTAGATGGGTTTACCGTGATCCCAAATGAGCTTGACCATGCAGAAAGACGGCTTAGATTATCGTTCATAATAGAAACTGCATGATCGATGTCCTTGATGCCTGCCTGAGTATACAACTGCAGATCGTCAGCATAATGATGGTAAGAGCAGTCAAAGTTGGAGGCGATCATATTGACAAAAATTGAAAAAAGGAGAGGAGAGAGAATGCCGCCCTGTGGAACCCCAGACAGGAGATCACACCAGCCAGAGAAAGACTGACCGGATCGAACGGATTGCTGGCGGTTAAGCAAATAGGACGAAAACCACTGAGCCGCTGACGATGATATATTTAAGCGATTAAGGCAAGCTAGTAGTAGTTCGTGGTTAACGGCATTAAATGCATTTGAGAAGTCAACCAATACTAACAACGTTATTTGTGACAACTCCATACCTTGCCTTACGTCCTCAACAACATTGAGCAGAGCTGTACAAGTACTATGCCCAGGACGAAAACCTGATTGAAACGATGAGAGAAGTTGGTTTGAGAAGACATGAGTCGAAAGTTGTCTATGAACTATTGCTTCTAAAACTTCAAGACCAAAAGGAAAAAAATATTTAACATACAAGAAATGTAGGTATTAAGTCATGTCAGCTAGTCATACGATCTTAAAATTGCTGATTCCCTGTAAAATAATTGGCAAAAATCTTAAAGAGTTCCAAACACGGAATTTGAATTGAAATTTGATAACCATTAGTCTATGCACGAAGTACCTTAGTGTCGAGATTCTTGTTCTCAATCCCGTAGATCTCCTGCAGCAGATAGCACAGCCCGTCCACGAACAGCTTCTGTTTGAGCGCCTTCAGCACGTACGTGCCGTCCGAATGCTTCTCCACCACCGCTATCGTTGTGTGCGATTGTCTGATTTCTGCAACAAATAATATTAATCATTATACCCAGATATTTTTCTAGCCAGACCAGAGATTGTCAAATTAAACAATGACTTAACTTTTGTACACCCTATTCTCATAAAGATTATCTTTGTGAAATCAGTTAACCAAAAATACAGAATCCATCTCTGGGCTTCTTTAGAATATCTAATACTTTATATTAATTATTTTCTATCGCGTTTGAATATATATTATTAGTATTTTTGCATTCAATGGGTACTAACACAAAACAGAAAAAACAGTAGAAGCGTAATGTAAGCGCAGCGCGTGTGGCAATAGTAAGCAGCGCAAGGCTTACCTGCACAAAAGTTAACCACAGTAGGCCGTCAGTTCTCTAAGCGCGCTCACGTGAGATCGTTTTCGAATAAATCCGAAAAAGAATGTGCAAATATGCCTTTTTGAACCGTTTTGGGATGTAAAAGTAACAGCCAGAAGTCAAACCTCACCAATGAAGGTATTTCATACCACCGGAAATTCTTAATTTGTTAATATTTTAATATTTTCTAAAATATTTCGTCTTCCGCAAGATGTTAGTACTACACTAAATAAGAAACAACTTTATATGCCAATAATAAGGTCGTTTTTTATTTGGCATGAAACTATGGAAATTTCTAGAATTTCGGAACGATAGGCTGAGTAGCGGCCAATGCGAGGAAAGGGTCCAAAAGGTATCGATATCGATATTTTATTTCGTTGATATACCTACATTAGTTGTCTTGAGCCGATTAAGTGAAAAAAATTTAAACATGTTCTCTATAATCTTTATTTATTTAATCGGGTTTCCGACTGTCATCGTCATCATCATCATCATCTCAACCTTTTGCTGCCAGCTGCTGAGCGTAGGCCTACGTATCATCATATTATAATATTGTGGATATTAAGGTTTCGTGGCCAAATCATAGTTTCGCCATATCCGCCCGACTGTCATCGTCATCATCATCATCATCATCTCAACCTTTTGCTGCCAGCTGCTGAGCGTAGGCCTGCATGTCATCCAATTATAATATTGTGGATATTAGGGTTTCGTTGCCAAATCATAGTTTCGCTATGTCCGCCCGACTGTCATTGTCATCATCACCTAAGACTACTACCTTACCTACTGCTTAGTATAGATCCCCACATCCTCATATTATAATATTGTGAATGTTAAGGTTCTATTGTCAAATTATAGTTTCGCCATGTCTGCCCGACTGTCATCGTCATCATCATCATCATCATCTCAGCCTTTTGCTGCTAGCTGCTGAGTGTAGGTCTGCTTATCATAATATTATAATATTGTAGATAATATTAAGGTTTCGTTGCCAAATCATAGTTTCACCATGTCCGCCCGAATGTCATCGTCATCATCATCATCTCAGCCTTACTTACTGTGAGCATGAGCATATCCTAATATTATAATATTATGGGTGTGGGGTGGTGTACTTTGTGTTGAAAGAGGTCAATCGTCGAATCCGACTCGGTTGGGCAGCGTTCGGGAAGCTACGACACATATTTTCGTCCAATATTCCGCAGTATTTGAAGACGAAAGTCTTTGATCAGTGTGTGTTGCCAGTGATGACATACGGTACTGAAACGTGGCCGCTTACAATGGGCCTCATAAGAAGGCTCAAACTCACCCAAAGGGCAATGGAGAGGGCTATGCTAGGAGTCTCTCTGCGTGATCGGATTAAAAATGAGACCATCCGCAGCAGAACCAAAGTAACCGAAATAGCTCTCCGAATCGCTAAACTGAAGTGGCAGTGGGCGGGGCACATTGCGCGTAGAACCGATGGCCGTTGGGGCGGGAAGGTTCTTGAGTGGCGGCCACGTACCGGAAGGCGTAGCGTTGGTAGGCCCCCCACAAGGTGGCCTAATGACCTGGTGAAGGTCGCAGGAGTCCGCTGGATGCGGGTGGCGCAGGACCGGTCATTGTGGCAATCTTTGGGGAGGCCTATGTTCAGCAGTGGACGTCTTTCGGCTGATATGATGATGATGATGATGAAATACCAAAGCAAATCGAAGAAATGTACTTTTTCATCACACTTGCTTTGTAAGCGCCCCATTGCTTGCATAAATCGCGGGAGTATTCCCTAGGGAGTTATAGAAAAGTTGGTACGTCATTTATTGATTTTGTCTTAAAACAATTTTTTTTTGCTTAGAAGTGTGATGAAAAACATTGTATGCATCACGGTCGGTAAGCGGAATACTAACTCGAGTTATTAAAATCTAACACTCTAGTTAGTAATACCGTGATTACCTCCCTAGACGCCCAATGTACTATTACTTCATATATATATAATTATATATATTTTATCGATATAATACCGACTCTTGCACAGCCCTATGACGCTTGTTAGCCATAACGTGCAAAAAGCAGCCTATCTCTTTTACTCCTGGGAAATGCCATGTATGTGGGAGAGAGAACAAGGATTTGCCATCTATTGGGGAGTTGCTAAACTATTGAGTTTTAGTTGTAAACAGAGTTATGCTACTCGACGCTAGATGGCAACACTCTCTTTGCAAGTTAGTAGTAGCAAGCGAAACGTCGTAAGTGATAAAACGAGTAGTATAATTTTGCTTTTGTCGCATTCGAAATAAAGTTTATTTTTGTATAAGATTTTATAACCAATAAGCTTTCAGATATTTCTGTGTGCATGTTTGCGCCAGTGTGAGTGTGGCGACATCGGTTCTCTCGAGAATCGGGGTATAAGCCGCTTCTACGTTATTTTTGTTCTGTGGGTACTAAAGACAAGGTATAAGAAAAATAATGTCTCATATTTAATATGATTGGCATTCTTGTAATTTATCTCTAAGTTACGGCATATTATTATTTATTAAATTTATATAATAGTTATGTTGATGTTTGATTTTGCCAATCTCTTGGTCCGGCTAAATAATATTGAGTATAGTAATCATGGATTAATACAATATTTCAAGACTCTGTCACTAAGACAAAACTGTAATGAGGGTTTTCGATAATTTTTCTGCCACCAGGCGGCGCTTCGTACGCACCTGGTCTCGACAGCTGTCAGATTCATACTATTCATAGGCACCTCGGCCTAAAATATTGAAATTCTATTTTATTTGGAAGAGTATTGATTTTGTAATGGATTACGACGAATACACGGTCATCGAACTGAAGACTGAGCTATAAAACAGACGCGCAAAGTCACTGGTATTCAAAATAATTACTATAACTTTGTTAATTTCATGGAAATTGACTTGGAACTATTTTTTTTATTTATTTTAGAAAACAACACTCCTAAAGTAATGGTTTTCAGAATTCAGAATAAATAAACCTGTAAATATATAGAAAATTAAATGCGCGTATTTATTTTGACAATTCGTCAAAACCCCGCTCAGTGCTGCCATCTCACCTCCCCATAACGGCAGAAAAAGTATCAAAAACCCTCATTGACGAGCCGTGTTGCCGCGTAAGCCAAACAGGTTATCAAGTGTTTTGTACAACTTACCCTCCTGTCCCTCATCTACAACACAGTAGATGGCAACAGGTATGATCTCCGTGTCGGCGTTGTAGAGTAGTTCGTCGTCGGCGTGTCTGGAGGGGTCGAATACGTGCGCCAACTGACAGAACTGCTGGTTGGCGCCTTTCTTGTAGTGGTATGTTTGGGAGGTCATGGCTGAGTCACGCGGATAATAGCTGAGATGAAATGAAACATTTAATTAGTTATAAAGGCTTTTTGCTCCAGCAAGAATTGAATTAATAGAATACCTATACAATAGCAGAATATGTATATAGTCTGGCAAACAAGTTTGTCAGTTAGTAGAAACCAAAAAAAGTATAGCCATTCCTCTTTTTAGGGTATTTTGCCAGTATGATTATCTCTGATAATATGCATGTAAGAGACAAATCCAAGACAAACTATACTTCATACTCAATTCTGTCACCTGTCACCCAATATTCTATGTGAATAAAAAAAATTATTTGAATTGTTTCATCTGAGTTGTCCACACATGGCCATTGAATTTTCCATAAAAGAGTTATTGAACTATGGGAAATCATACAATTTAAAACCATTTCAGCTATTACTCCTAGTGTCATATAGGCTCAATAAAATCCTGCATCCTGCATTTTTTTGCACACAGTGATAAGACTACTAAGTCTCCGTTTTAATCCTTTTAAAAACCTATAAAATAAAAACTGAAATAGGACTGATTAATACTCACAATTACATTGTTAATTAAATGAAATACACTTACACAACACCAGTCGGAGTAACCTCTTCTGTACAAAAATAGAATATAGTGATGGCAATCCTGGCATCACAGTCAAAAGTAAACTCTATGTTATAGTATGTTCCTTTCCCATTGTTCTCCACAGGCTTGATCATGCCATCTCCAATCTTGTTGTTTTCCACCAGCTTGCCCACAGGCTCCGGACAGCGCACAAATCTGAGGGACTCTTTGCGGATGTTGACAAGACTTTTGAGAGTTTTCGTAGGCTCATTTGATTGTGGAGGTGGATAGGGGAACTAAAAATAATTTATCAATGAATAAAGTATACACAAAGGTCATAAAGTTTGTAATATAATAACAAGCACTGTTTTATTCTGTAGTATAATTTATACAAATTTGCTTTAATAAAATAATGTTATGAAAATTATGACAATAATAAAAAATTTTGACGATTTGGTAATTATAAGGATGTTGTTTGCTTAATATTGCAAAAGTAGTAGTAACTTACAGGAGTTGGTCTGCTACCCAGAAAGTTGAGGTCTGCATTCTCCCCAAACAAGTAAGCTTCTGGCTGTGGTGTGTCAAACCTCTCCCCGCCCATTATGAAGTGGCTGCCAAAGTAGTTACCTAAACGAAAAGTTTAAGTAAGTAATAATTTTCTGTTATATGAAATGGAACTGACCATAAGTAGTACTGTCATACTTTTTTCTCTAATTGCGATAAAGGCATAATAAATCCTAATTTATAAAGCAATCTGTAGCTATTAGCGGCAACGTGAAAAAAAACATATACATATTTAAATTGCTTTATATTGTAACACTAATTTACATTTTAATCAATAGAGGGTAATCTTACACAGTACACTATTGCAACATTTACATTTTCTATTCATTCTCAATACTCGCTAATTTAGAAATCGTTAAGTGAACAATACAACAGGATAAAATAAATAGAAGTATAAGGTCACCAAGTTTACCTGATCGAGGTGGATATTTGTATGCATGATTTGACACGACATCTGCCTCCTCTACGCCAGCGTTCTGCCTGCTGGCCAGAGCACCCATTATTGAAATTCACTAAGACAATATAATCACAAATATTCCTGACTCAGTGGACGTGGATATAATTGTTTTGTTCGCAAATCGCAGGACAAATAGCGCATCAATATATGATCGTAATCTGACAGCTGAGTGACACTGACACAACAGACACGTATTTTATTTGCTCAAAGATTGCCTAAAGTTTTTTTTAATGATATACGTTGTTTTGGTCTATTTTATAGAAATTTAATATCTGCCTTACAATTTTAATATTTTTTTATATATTTGAATTAAAATTGCAATTAATTTAGTTACTTATGAAACGATGAAAAGACATGAAAAGATAATTAATTAAAAAACGTCTCTTAAAAAGGACTCGGCGCCTGTTTGAGGTCTAATTAAAAACGTTGGAAAATGGCCGTACTTATTTTTTCACATGGCAACATCTTGACTTAAATGTCAAGTTGAAGTATTCCATCTTCTGTCTTTCTTTCGAGGTTAAGGTGTCACTTTGTGAAGGTGCATAATTTTGCTGTGCTATATGAATCGCTAAAAATCTCAATAAGTGCTTTATATTTTTGTGTCTCGTTAAACAGTGGTCGTCTGTGATTATCACTAAATTAGTATTTTGCTTTATTTCAGATCACAATGGGGCGCCGACCCGCGAGATGGTAAATAGTTTACGTTTGCGAGTTCGTGCTTTTCCTTGTTGCCCACGACATTGAATAACATTGTTTCGTGTAATTTCAGCTATCGCTACTGCAAAAACAAACCGTACCCAAAATCGCGGTTCTGCCGTGGTGTGCCTGACCCCAAGATCCGTATTTTCGACTTGGGCAAGAAGAAAGCGCCAGTAGACGACTTCCCGCTATGCGTGCACTTGGTGTCGGACGAGTACGAGCAGCTGAGCTCGGAGGCGCTGGAAGCCGGCCGTATCTGCTGCAACAAGTACCTGGTGAAGAACTGCGGCAAGGACCAGTTCCACATCCGCATCCGCCTTCACCCCTTCCATGTCATCCGCATCAACAAAATGTTATCGTGCGCTGGAGCTGATAGGTATGTTGAATTCAAGTTACTAGAACATGTTATTGTTACACACTTAGGGCTCATTTTTCAATCCTTAATTAAAACATTGAAAGTATAAGTTATATTCAATTCATCAATTTCCTTTTCTTCAGTCACAAGAGAAAAAGAACAGGTAACATTTATCTGACAGATACCATTAACTGGAGATTGAAATGTCAGTCCATTCTATCAAAATTGGATCTTTTTGTAAGTTCAATGTGGGTTTTAGGGTCAGTTTATGTGATGTGATTATGGATTACCACCTAATGCATCTATACACATGCCTACATCCAGCAGTAGACGGAGATAGGCTGATGTGTGTAATATGATTTAGAAATGAAAGGCAAATTTTGAATTATAAGACATTTCGACGACAACAACATATAAGGTGCAATCTGCGATTTTTTTTTCATAGCAGATTCAACCCTACAAACAACGTAAGTGCTATCTACGATGACAAAACAACCGCAGATTGCACCTTATACATTGTTGTCGTCGATTTTGTAGTGCGGAAACTTAACATAGACAATTAGCATGTAAAACCTAGTTCAATACCAAACATGTCCACTTTATTATTGGCAAGACCCATGGTATTACTTCTAGGCTTATTAATATCAAATAATTTTAAATTCTATTCAATTAGATCAAGAGTTGCATTTCTTTTATTTTGTAAAAGTTTCAGATAAACTGACAATTTATTTATTACAGAGAAAGTAAAAATTTCTATGACAAGTTTTTGGTACTTCTCTTGTCTGGCTGGGCCTTGAGTTAGGAGGCTAAAGTTTCGTTTTCATTTTTCCTCAGTTTTATTTAATAAAATACAACATTCATTCTTAATTCTTAGTACTGTTGTGGAAAACTACACTGAATCATAATATCCTATTAACCCACAGTTTGACCATGACTTGGCAGTTTTACAATCTAAGAATTGAATTATTATTGTGCAATAATGTTTATTATCTAAATGGCTTGACAGTGTCACCTCTGTAGGGTTTGTTATGCTGAATTAATATATCTTTGTTTTGAAATCTCATTGCCCAATGTTGTGAAAGGAAATTTACTTCCACCAATTTCAATGTTTATAGTGTCTGCCATGTTTATGAAATGGAAACAAACCATGTGACAAAAACTTGCACATTCATAAACTCTCTCTTTGTTTACATTAATAAACTGAAAATAGCCATGGGTTTAGTAAAACATAGACCACTTGTAGATATGCTGTATGGCCTAGGTATGTGACATCTGTACCAGTTTATGACTGATGCATGTATACATATTAGTGTCACCTCAATAGCATAAACTTCAATTGATTGATAAAAATAATTTGTTTTCACTAGTTTTTAATAAGAATTTATTAAAGGTAAAATTACATATTTTTGTATGAATTGAAACTGCAATTCTTTAATTCTTACTATTGATAGTCAAAAAATTGTGTTGATTAATTAGCCTTTGCCAAGTGAACTAAAGGTTACAAGTAGAATAAATATTTCTCTTTCTGATAAACTTCCATTTGCAACATGTATTTAGTTGCATACTAATCCTATGTCAAGGCTATAAAATAACAAAGTATGTCTAGGGATGGTTTTTAAACACTTAATTTTATTTTTAAAGCTATCCTGATTACAATTGTAGCATGCAAGAATATTTATACAGGGTGTTTTTTTTTCGACCGTTCAAATTCTACGTAGTGAATGTGTAGGTCATACTCACCAACTTTTACTATGGGGACAACGTCGAAATCGCGAAAAAAAAATCAGCTGTTTCATACAAATTGGCGGCATTACGCCGGCCGAAATGTATGAAACAGCTGATTTTTTTTTCGCGATTTCACTACGTAGAATTTGAACGGTCGAAAAAAAAACACCCTGTATAATGAGTACTATTATTATTTAAAATTAAAACGCAAGAACTGTGATTCCTTAAAATTATTATAAATTGCCAGAATTGTGATCCTTAAAATTATTCATCTATTTTTCTGTTTCCTTACAGGCTCCAGACTGGGATGCGTGGTGCCTTCGGCAAGCCGCAAGGTACCGTAGCGCGCGTGCGCATCGGACAGCCCATCATGTCCGTGCGCTCCAGCGACCGCTGGAAGGCGCAGGTCATCGAGGCACTGAGGCGTGCCAAGTTCAAGTTCCCTGGTCGCCAGAAGGTGTGTACTCTTTTTTTACTTGGCCTGTAGCATATTGAATAAAGAAACATATCAAAATACACTAGCATTTGTACAAATCTTCAAGTGAGAAAATTGAAAAAACTGGCCTACATTTGAAAATTACCTCGCAGCAATTAGGAATTTGATATTAGCTTTTACTCTGTGAGGAAGTCTGTTTGGTGCTTCAGTTTCACAATTTACATTTTTGTGGCAAATGGTTAAATGATAATTTCTGTGTGTATTTTTGATCAAGAAGCCGCCAGATCAAGTAGTGGGGGTCATATAAACTTGTTTGTTTCCTTAGTAAACAATTCAGCATTTAATGTACCATATGATTATAAGTATTATAATGTTCATCAAAACTGTCCATAGTTCTGTCTTGTGATAAATTAGTGTTGGCATTGCATTGTTGCTAGATAAAATTTCATAAATTCATTAGCTAAGACTGGCCTAAAATTACCTTGCTAATTGGTTCATGATACAAAAACCTGTTTGGTTGTGACTTGAGGTAGTATTAAAAAAACACACAGTATTCACTGAGATTCTTTGACTGAACTCAACTGAAGGCACTTTTTAAAACATTACTAGCGAACACTGCTGCCACGCTGATTGATGACATGAATGACTTGTGGAAAATAAACACTAAATATTTATTCTGTAAATTGCATTACATCCCAAAGAAGTGGAAGAAGCAACATGATAGATAATAATAGTCAGGGCATGTTTACTATTTTTATACCTATTGATATAAATCTGAAAACGTATTAGTAAAATATGCCTGTTTTAACTATCTCCAGATCTACGTCTCAAAGAAGTGGGGCTTCACCAAGTACGACCGCGAGGAGTTCGAGAAGCTGCGCGCGGACGACCGGCTCGCCAACGACGGCTGCAACGTCAAGTACCGCCCCGAGCACGGGCCCCTCGACGCTTGGCGCAAGGTCCAGTTCGAGCTCCACAACGCTTGAGCTGACTTAATATACTGTAAAAACTATGACTGTGTTTTATTTGTTTACCACCTGAACACTGTGGCGATAAAATGCGCTCTAGCGCTCTCCTAGATTCCAAACAATGAGAGACAAGCTTAATGGGTTCCAGTTTGTATGAAAACAATACCAGTTTCCTGTACCATTCCGGCTCATAGATTGGAGCCAGTCTAAACACGAGCTCAAGTCTATGAATGGCAGCGCGGCAGCTCACAGTTTCGATCACGAACCTGTAGGCTTATGGTCCCGACAATGTCCCGTCTTTAATCGTTTATCGTTGTTGCCGTCGGGCCTACTACCGCGAAAATCTAAAGTTTCTCTGTCACTCCAAAGAAGGCGTCATTACTTCATTAGAGTGAGAGGGACAAATCCTCGAAATCGGCGGATTCGCGGTAGGGCCTCTGGTTCTAACAAGTACACAAATGCGAAAGTGACTAGTAGCATGATAAACGGCAAACGCGTGACCATCATAAATCATAAGACACCTGGGTCGCGTTTTATAATATAAAGTTATAATTTAGCTGTTTGCCTCTAACGCACGCACTATTTGAATAAAAAAAAGAGGCAAACAGCAAAATTTTAACTTAATAAAACGCGATCCTAACCGCAAAAGTAAGGATAGTTCATGATTCTAGAGTAATTATTCGTTTCTAGACAGTTTTTGGGCAGTGTCGCGAGAGTAGACTTTGAGAAGAGATCATAGCGACCAATACAAAAACAAAAATTCTATTGTTTTGCTTCTCTATATCTATTTGTTCAAAAAACCAAGAAGGGAAAGTGAAATCGTTATCTTAATGATACACGGAATGAAGCTCCTCTATATGTTTCTTGTGGCATCTGTGATGTAGATGATGATCATCTTGAAACAGCATCACAGTTCCATCAACAATTTTGCGTTTTATTATTGCATACTATGGTAGAATTTAAACCTAAAAAAATAATATTACAAGCAAAAACAAAACTCTATCTGTCAAAAGAAATCACAGCTGATTTTGTGATTTTCTGTTCCGTGTTGTTAAAATAATTAAAATGGGATTTTATACAAAGTAAATTTAGATATTTTATCTTCAAAGTTAGTGGCGTAATAAAATCTATATAATCATGGATTTCTTCTCTGAGGTGATCGGCGAGACCGTGATTTTAGGTTTGGATTCGCTCATCCTCGGCTTTTGTATGAAGCAATTGAGCAAATGCAAGCACATATTAAACGCTTTACAGGTAATTTAGACTGTTATTTAAGCTATACATTTTTTTGTATATCTTTTGATTGACCGTGCAAAGCCGTTCGTGAGAAAGTAAACATTGCATAATATTAATTATCGTTACGGGTAAAGTTGATTTATTATGTATGACTAGAATCTGTAAATGAATAGTTATTAAAGCTTTGTCGCTCATCAGTAAATGCATCCTGAATGATATAATTAAAAATTATAATACCAAAACATTTACAATTTTTGGAAGTGCAATTGAAATGCAATAAAAATTGTGTAATGGACTTATTGGGCTTAAATGAAAAAGTGACTGTAGAACGAAATGAAAGACCCGAATGCAAAAAGGGGTAGTCTGTGCGCAAATATCACTTTGACAAGTTGAACAGGATAACCAATAAAAGCTAATTATTGGTATCACAATCAATTCCAAATTGATTTATTCCTTCAGACTGCACCTATTCTGGACATAGACTCGTCACTCAGCAAAGAGATCAGCAAGTATCCCAACAACACCATCCCCTATGTGGTGATCCGGGGCCTGGTGAAGCCCCTCGGAAACCCCATTGTCAGCAACTACAACAATTCCGTCACTGGTGTTATGCAAAGGTGAACATACTGTTTTAAATAAAAATAAAAATTTGGAATGTTAATGCATAACATTTAAAAGAATTTACTTTTAAATCTACTTGCCAACCATCCATACTAGGATGTGCTCCTGGTTCTGGCTTTCTATACAAATACAGCACCGGAACCGGGAATTCCCAGTTCTTGCCATACAAATTTAGAACCGGGAGCACACCCTAATCCATACTATATTTTTTTAATGCAGATGGTGATTTTTTATGCGCTATTGTGAGAAGTGGTTCATTTTAAGTCAGGATGTAATCTTGAGAGTGCCATATGTACTGAAAAATGTTGTATGATACCTGTATCGTACGAGTATATAAAAAGTACTATACTATATGTATATAGTAGTGTCTTTGTGATTTATAGTATTTTCCCAAAAATACTATAAATCACAAAGAAAAGTTTGGCAACCCTACTTTTTTGTTAGATAGTTATACCTATTACACAAATTTAAATAGATATTAGTAATAAACAACACCTCAGCTTAATATTGTAATCTCATGCAATGATTTCTGTCATAAAAATAAATAAATAAACAATGGTCAGAAAGGGTGATCTATTAGCCCACTAATTTGATATTATTTGATGGAAATATATTGACTGGATGCAGCTCACCCATTCTAGTCCTATCTTTCTTCCTTCCAAACTACAGAGGTAGTTACTAACCAGGCTACGATTCAGCAAGTAATACTTAAAGTTTGAAGACTTATCAGGAATCAGGAGCAGATGATTTAAAAAAAAATGTTGAGCAAATTAAAACGATAATAACAATAAACCTCCAGGCTAACAATAAAGGAGCACGTAATCGCGCGCACATCAGCCGGGTTCTGGTCGGACCAGACGCGCACCATACATGAGGTGTGCAACTCCTGCCCGTTTGTGCTGAGCAATGGAAAGTTCAGCATCGAAGTGGTGGATGCTCTAGCTGCGGAGTTACTAGGTAAGATGGCATACTTTATTCTAAGGTCCGACCGAGATCTCGGTCTCGGTCTCGGCATTCTCGGCCAAAACCGAGCCGAGATATCCCTCTCGGCTCTCGGCCAAAAATGGCCGGGACTCTCGGCCGTGGCCGAGATTCGTAATGAGCTGTAATTGGCGAGCTTGACGCCATCTCTCGAACTTACTGCGATTTTATTGGTGTCATATTGACATGAACTGACTTCAATTTCACTTTAAAATGAACGGAAGCAATAATTTAGAGTAAGCGACCCCTATCATACTATCGATAAAAATACCTAAAATTCGAATACCGGTTTATGGGGTCCCTACATAAAAATTGCTGTATTTAGTTTGACGTTGGACTTACTATAAGTACTAGCAATTACTTATAGTAAGTCCAACGTCAAACTAATGGATTTTAATGTAATTTGTACGTTTTTTATCCTTTCTACCAAATCTCGGTCTCGGTCTGGGTCGCGGCCCAGAATCAAATTTATTCTCAGTCTCGGTCTCGGCCGAGACTAAAATATGTGTCTCGGTCGGGCCTTACTTTATTCTACACCAGTATTTTTCAACGTATAAGTCTGAATCTTGGGGGTCGCGAGACTCGCGAGCACCATCCATGAGGTGTGCAACCAGTGCAACTCCTGCCCATTCGTGCTGAGCAATGGCAAGTTCAGCATGTGATGGATGCTCTAGCAGCGGAGTTACCTTCTTGGTAAGATGGCATCCTTTGTTCCATACCAGTACCTACTTTCAAACGTGTAAGTCGGATCTTGGGGCGTCGCGCACGCCGGCCATCTTGTCGTCGGACCAGGAGGGCTGCCGCGCACCACAAAAGACATGTTGCCTCCCTGTCACACTTAGGTATTAATTGGTAATTGCAATAGCGAGGCAACACCGTCGATCGTGTTTCGCGGTAGACCTACAGTCCTACAGCCGCACACCATCCACGACGTGGGTGGCAACTTTTATCGTCGACTGTGCTTTCTTCGTGCGAGGCAGTGCAATCATTGTAGACGTGCCTTGCCCTTAAAACAACGAGCAGTCGCATGCCTGAGCTGAGGCACGTCCACATTGACGCGCGATAATTTTCTCGTGGGACTACTCACCTAATTGTGTTATACATTTCGAAAAACCTGTGACATCTAGAATGATAGCGGCATACTTAACTCAAAAGGAGTGTAACGTGAACAACTCTCCCCAGACATGGACGTGATCTCCGACAAGTTCGAGCCCATGTCCCCCGGGGTCATCGACCACGTGTGGGGCTTCTTCTCCGGCGTGCGGCAGCGCGGGCTCCAGTCCATGGAGGAAATGCTCCGAGACGGCTCCTACATAACCGCTGTGGGGGAACTCAGTGGCCCGCCCGGGGCGCTGAAGATCCAACCGCCAAGAGATGGGCTGCCACTGTATTTGACGACCGCCACGAAGTCTACTTTACTGAAGAGATTGGCTAGCTCAAGAGATTTTCTAAGGTAAGTACTCAATACTGTGGAGTATCACATTTGTGATAGATAAGGTGGACGGCTCCTTCATAACCGCTGTGGGAGAACTCAGTGGCCCGCCCGGGGCGCTGAAGATCCAACCGCCAAGAGACGGGCTGCCACTGTATTTGACGACAGCTACGAAGTCTACTTTACTGAAGAGATTGGCTAGCTCAAGAGATTTTCTAAGGTAAGTACTCAATACTGTGGAGTGTATAACATTTGTGATAGATAAGGTGAACGGCTCCTTCATAACCGCTGTGGGGGAACTCAGTGGCCCGCCCGGGGCGCTGAAGATCCAACCGCCAAGAGACGGGCTGCCGTTGTATTTGACGACCGCCACGAAGTCTACTTTACTGAAGAGATTGGCTAGCTCAAGAGATTTTCTAAGGTAAGTACTCAATACTGTGGAGTGTATAACATTTGTGATAGATAAGATGTACGGCTCCTTCATAACCGCTGTGGGGGAACTCAGTGGCCCGCTCGGGGCGCTGAAGATCCAATCGCCAAGAGACGGGCTGCCATTGTATTTGACGACCGCCACGAGAGATTTCTTAAGGTAAGTCTTCAATGACGGCTGTAGCCTACATTATAGTAAAAGATGGATCCTTTATAATATAACACAAAGAGCGTTTTACTGAAGAGATTGGGTAGCTCAAGATATTTTCTAAGGTAAGACTTAATGACAGATCGTTCATAACCGCCGTGGGGGAACTCAGTGGCCCGCCCGGGGCGCTGAAGATCCAACCGCCAAGAGACGGGTTGCCGTTGTATTTGACTACTGCCACGAAGTCTACCTTACTGAAGAGATTGGCTAGCTCAAGAGATTTTCTAAGGTAAGAGTAACATGACGGCCTTAGAGTAGGTTCATTATGGTAGAAGATGGTTCCTTATTATCCTTGGGTTAATTTAGCGGCCCGCGCGAAGGCTGAAGAGATTTTCTAAGGTGACCTTAACGATGAAGGTCGTTTCCTAACCGATGAGGGTCGACCAGGGCATTGACTATTGTCGTTTTATTTGTTGTCTACTTTAACGGAGAGGCGACCAAAGTCAAGTGATTTTCCAAGGTAATAATGAACTAATGATGTGTCCAGACCTGGATGTGCATTATGTATAAGATATTGTGATAGGTGGTCCTAACGGTGCATTGGCAACCCACCACTGTATTTCATGACAGCTACTAGGGTCGTAAAGACACAAAAGGCGAGGCGCGTCCACACAGACCGAGCTGCCTCGCGGAGCAATTTGAACACGGATCATTTAGGTGTAGGTATACTGCAGGTACCTACAGGGTGTTTGGTAACCGGATGCAAAGCCGAAAGTAGGAGATAGTCTAGGCCATTTAGAACAGTTTTCGCCATACTTGTCTTAGACAAATGGTATTAGTTTTTTTTTAATTTAATTTTTAAGATTTTCGTAGAAAACTTCAAAACTTCAGACTAAATCGATAATAGTACTTTTCTTACTGCAGGTAGATTTCTTTTTGTTTTATTTCGTATTTTGCAATGTCTATCTTACACCAGAAAAGTGATTTGAAACATCTTTGTCTAAAGAAAACAAGTAGACAGCGATTTATAATTTTAGTTACATGAAAATGATTTAAGTGACTTCAAAGTATGATAAAAAAAAACTAAAATAGCCACAAATTTTCAAACCATTTTAAAAACATGCTTGGCTTTTACCCTTTCATTTAAGCTATCAAACACGACTGTAGCTACTGTATCTTTGAAAATAAGCCACCTAAACCAACTGGGTAGCTACATAAAATGTTTCACTCTACTTGTCACACTTGTGGTAGTTGTGGTGGCAAATCTGATTATGATTTTACAATAAAACATTGATTCTGAATAATAAATTTGCGTTGACTTGACATCATTTGCATTTTCATGTAACTAAAATTTTAAATCGCTGTCTACTTGTATTCTTTAGACAAAGATGTTTCAAATCACTTTTCTGGTGTAAGATAGACATTGCACAATACGAAATAAATAAAAAAAAATCCACCTGCAGTAAAAAAAATACTATTATCGATTTAGTCTGAAGTTTTGACATTTTCTCCGAAAAGCTTAAAATTTAAATAAAAAAGAAACTAATAACATTTGTCTGAGACAAGTATGGCTAATAATGTTCTAAATGGCCTAGACTATCTCCTACTTTCGGCTTTGCATCCGGTTACCAAACACCCTGTATAAGCGTAATTTGAAAAACGAAAACCTCTTAATTCATTGTTCCACTTATGAATCCTATGCCTGGTTTAATTTATAACCCATATTAGATTTACGCACTATATAGGTAGGTTAATTAATAACTTGCCGTGCCGACATCCAGCACGAGTTTCGTTAGTTAGCCAATGCTTCGCGAAACAGACACACGTTTTATTACACGGCTGTTCCATATAAGACGAATATCGAATGTGCAAAAAAAACTTGTATACTCAACCCGCGATACAAAATGCAGTGACTGAATGCGTGATACATTATGCTTTGGGTTGACAGTACTGTTGATAGCAAAAGTGCGTTCGAACTCATAGAATTATGTCATTCATGAATTCGGTACGCAATCCTGCAGCTAATAGTACAAATCGAATCGGAGTTGTCTGTCTTTAATTGCTTCTCATTGCCGTTAATTTACGTTTTATATCTTCACTACCTAGGTACTCAACGAGCGTTACCTTAAGAAGTGATATGAACTACCTATGCATTTGTTTGCCATCTAATATGACATTTACATAAGCTACAACGCGCACGCGTACGTGCTGCACACGCATCCAGTGTGGCTTGGTCTTTAGAGTTTTGATAACATGATTACATAATTAAATATGCTGTTTACGTAAAAAAAAAAGTGTAATTTTTCCTTAGCCAAATTCACTAATCACTACATAGTATAAAATAAAGTCACTTTTTCTGTCCCTATGTTCCTTTGTACTTTGTACGCTTAAATCTTTAAAACTACGCAGCGGATTTTGATGAGATTTTTTTTAATAGGTAGAGTAATTCAAGAGGAAGGTTTTTATGTAGGTATAGTATACCCGTGCGAAGCCGGGGCGTGTCGCTAGTTAAATATAAAGTAGGTAAATTAGTGTTTGTCCTCATTCGATGCTTTCGATTAACAGTTATTAGTCTTATTAGCATTAATTACCTCAACATTAACCGGCTAACGATTGATGTAATAAGCACTTGCTGAGTTACGCGTCTAACACGTATACGTAAACTAAATTGAGTATTGAGTGATTGGCGCGTCATGTTGATTATTGACATTTTATTGGTTGCGATGTTCACTGTACTCATGTAAGTCCTTGTGTTATTTCTATTTGTGTATTTTGAGGAATAAGGCGTATAAATTAAATCGTACAACCATTTGATGCGTTTGTAAACATTTGGATTGGTTTGGATTTCGATATAGTAGAGTAGATAGTATCTAAGTGTTATTTTTAATAAATTTACTGCGACATTTTGGCAAATGTGGTAGATCTTGCTCAGTAGGTATCATTGACTCCACCGCCCACCAATATTTATCAATATCTAAGACGTGATCCAAATGTACAACTTTTTATCGGTTTATTTTATTTTATCTGAGGTGATCTGTTTATTAATTAAGATATTTTGATTATAATAAAATTTGAAAAAATGTATTTCGCTTTAGATGTTCGCCACAAAATAACCACCTTATTCGTAATCATCTTCTAACTTAGCGAGCTGCTAGGTATTTTTGTCCCTTTCTATCTTACAGACATATTGATAAGATCGAAAGGGACAAAAAATACTTAGCGGCTTGCTTAGTTAGGAGACGTTAATGAATGGGGCAAGTACCAAATGTTAAAAACAAAACTAACCAATGATCTATTTCTTCCAGAGTACTAGTAGTCCTCTTCGGGACAGTAGCCGTACTCGCCGGCTCCCGCATAGCCTACAAGTACATATCTCGCCGCCGCCGGAAGCTGCGCGAGGGAGAAGTGAAGCGGCAACTGGCGGCCGGAAGACGAGAGCGGCGAGCGCGCGCGCGCGACCGCGATGTCGGCGAAGCGCAGTTGTGCGTCGTGTGCGCTGAGAACCCCAAGGAGGTGAGTGTGGACAGGGCGTTGTTTTTTATTCAGAATAGGTAGACGTTTGACCACGATTATAGTGCTGGTAAGTGATGATGCAGTCTACGGTGGAGCACGCTTACCTAGTACACATCTCGCCGCCGACGAAAGCTGCGCGAGGGAGAAGTGAAGCGGCAACTGGCGGCCGGAAGACGAGAGCGGCGAGCGCGCGCGCGCGACCGCGACGTCGGCGAGGCGCAGTTGTGCGTCGTGTGCGCTGAGAACCCCAAGGAGGTGAGTGTGGCCAGGGCGTTGTTTTTTTATTCAGAATAGGTAGACGTTTGACCACGATCATAGTGCTGGTAAGTGATGATGCAGTCTACGGTGGAACACGCTTACCTAGTACACATCTCGTTGCCGACGGAAGCTGCGCGAGGGAGTAGTGAAGCGGCAACTGGCGGCCGGACGATGAGAGCGGAGAACGAGCGCGCGACACGTCAGCGAGGCGCTGTTGTGCGTCGTGTGCGCTGAGAACCCCAAGGAGGTGAGTGTGGACAGGGCGTTGTTTTTTATTCAGAATAGGTAGACGTTTGACCACGCTCATAGCTGGTAAGTGATGATGCAGTCTACGGTGGAGCACGCTTACCTAGTACACATCTCGCCGCTGACGGAAGTTGCGCGAGGGAGAAGTGAAGCGGCAACTGGCGGCCGGACGATGAGAGCGGAGAACGAGCGCGCGACACGTCAGCGAGGCGCAGTTGTGCGTCGTGTGCGCTGAGAACCCCAAGGAGGTGAGTGTGGCCAGGGCGTTGTTTTTTTATTCAGAATAGGTAGACGTTTGACCACGATTATACCTGCTGGTAAGTGATGATGCAGTCTACGGTGGAACACGCTTACCTAGTACACATCTCGCCGCCGACGGAAGCTGCGCGAGGGAGAAGTGAAGCGGCAACTAGCGGCCGGACGATGAGAGCGGAGAACGAGCGCGCGACACGTCAGCGAGGCGCAGTTGTGCGTCGTGTGCGCTGAGAACCCCAAGGAGGTGAGTGTGGCCAGGGAGTTGTTTTTTTTATTCAGAATACGTAGACGTTTGACCACGCTCATAGTGCTGGTGAGTGATGATGCAGTCTACGGTGGAGCAAGCTTACCTAGTTCACATCTCGCTGCCGACGGAAGCTGTGAGAGGGAGAAGTGAAGCGGCAACTGGCGGCTGGAAGACGAGAGTGGCGAGCGCGCGCGCGCGACCGCGATGTCGGCGAAGCGCAGTTGTGCGTCGTGTGCGCTGAGAACCCCAAGGAGGTGAGTGTGGACAGGGCGTTATTTTTTTTTTCAGAATAGATAGACGCTTGACCACGATCATACCCGCTGGTAAGTGATGATATGATGGAGCATTCCATGAAAACGTGTCGTAAGCGACACTGTCTTTTCAATACTTTTGAAAAAGTAAATTAGTAAGCTGAGTTACAGTTAGGGATTGCAATCCAGCAGTGTTTTCAATCCAGCTGGATTTTTGCTGGATCGGCGTCAATCCAGCTGGATCCAGCGCGGATCCAGCAGGTAGGAAAAATACCAAAAAAAAAAGTTTTTTTGCAATAAAACAGGTTAATTATTAATAATAATATTCAATGTTATGAAAGGGAGGACAATAACGCGTAATTTTTTGCGAATTATATACCTAAAAAAAACTTCAAAAATAAAATAATAAAGAAATTAAAAGACACGACTGCCGTTTTAAGCTAATTGAGAAGTGACAAATTATTCTTTTTTCAGCTTAATTCTTGTGAGCGTATCTACATATAGGCGCTTGTCTTATTTCTATAATATTTTCTTTCGATTGAAGTCGGGGAACTTTTTGTTTTATTTTTTAATTATTTTATTTATTTGAAACGTTTTAGTGTAACCCTTAGTTTAAAACTGGATAGAATTTCAAAAACCGACTCCGCAGAGGGCTGAAACTTCGCTCCGGGGACGACCCGTCATATCATCATCTGAAAAATCGCTCTACCTTAGCCCCGTCCCCGTCACCTCACTTGAAGTTTTCAAACTAATTAAATGTCACAAAAATAAAAGAAGTTTTGGCCAAGATGAGTTGCCAGTACCACCCTATTTAGTAAGAAAATGCGCTGAAGAGTTAACCCCTCCTATGACACTTCTCATTAACCAGTCTTTTACAGAAGGAACAGTCCCAGATCTCCTTAAAATGTCCGTCATTAAACATGTAGGCCCTTCCCTTCTAAATTTTTTTTCTAAATTTTTGAAATCTCTATGTCGAACCGATTTTTTTTTGTGAAAAGTTTAAAATATGTATTTAACGATTCTCAAAACGGTTTCCGAAAAGGTCGCTCAACGTCGTCAGCAGTTTTCAAGTACACAAACGAAGTTTTAAACACAATAAATGACAGAAAATATGCTATTGGTATGTTGCTAGTTGCTAGGTATGAGCAAATCTTATGATTGTGTTTTATATGATATTTTATTGCAAAAATTATTTGGAATAGGTATTAGAGGCTCAGCTCACAATTGGTTCATACCATACCTTAATAAGGTACCTAAGGACCTGTGTAAGTTCGTACACAACGCGTTGAAATAGAATATCAATATCACAACTACATCACAGGTACGGTACCATACAAATATTTAAATCAGATAAAACGATCCAGCAAAAATCCAGCTGGATTTAAAACACTGCTGGATTGCAATCCCTATACTCGATCCCCCAAGGCAGTGTTCTCGGTTGTGTTTTATTTTTAATCTTTATAATAAATGATCTGCCTAAATGTATAGATAAATTTTGTACTCTTTTTGCTGACAACATATATGTAATTCAACTTTGCCACAATCAATTAGATTTAAATAATAGCTTAAATACAACCATTCAAAATATCGTAACCTGGTCGGATGATCACAATTTAAAGCTTAATTTCAATAAAACCAAACTCATGCAATTTATACCCAACCATAAACGTAGCATAAACATCGATTTCTCATTCCGAAGCACTACATTAGAAATATTAGAATCTATCCACTCTTTCCCACTTTTAGCCATACACATTGTTTCAACCATAAATTGGAAGGAGCACACGTATTATTAGCCACGGCCGTCTAGGACTAAGCGCGGGATCGCGGAACCGTTTCAAACACGACGTAAAATAAGTTTATGTAAAGTTGATTATGCATTTTTTTGGTGAATTATATATGCGGATCCGCAGCGCTGGATCCAGCACTGGCTGCTGGATCCAGCAGACCGAAAAATGCGCTGGATCCAGCTGGATTGCTGGATGCTGGATCCAGCAATTGCAATCCCTAGTTACAGTATAATAATAACATATCAAGGCTTTAAGATTGACAATGTTTCCTACCAGCTAGCATATTTCATTAGGGTAGCTACCATAGCGACACGTAAGCGACAAAAAGTAGATGTTTTCATGGAATGCTCCTGATGTAGTCTACGGTGGAGCACGCTTACCTAGTATACATCTTGCCGCCGACGGAAGCTGCGCGAGGGAGAAGTGAAGCGGCAGCTGGCGGCCGGAAGACGAGAGCGGCGAGCGCGCGCGCCCGCGACGTCGGCGAAGCGCAGTTGTGCGTCGTGTGCGCTGAGAACCCCAAGGAGGTGAGTGTGGACAGGGCGTTATTTTTTTTTTCAGAATAGGTAGACGCTTGACCTCGATCATAGTGCTGGTAAGTGATGATGCAGTCTACGGTGGAGCACGCTTACCTAGTACACATCTCGCCGCTGACGGAAGTTGCGCGAGGGAGAAGTGAAGCGGCAACTGACGGTCGGAAGACGAGAGTGGCGAGCGCGCGGCGAGGCGCAGTTGTGCGTCGTGTGCGCTGAGAACCCCAAGGAGGTGAGTGTGGACAGGGCGTTGTTTTTTTATTCAGAATAGGTAGACGTTTGACCACGCTCATAGCTGGTAAGTGATGATGCAGTCTACGGTGGAGCACGCTTACCTAGTACACATCTTGCCGCCGACGGAAGCTGCGCGAGGGAGAAGTGAAGCGGCACGAAAGTTGTGCGTCGAAAATCCCAAGGAGGTGAGTGTGGCCAGGAAGTTATAATCGCGCGTTTCCGCCGCGCCGCTATAAGTACGCGGAGATCGAAAGGGTCTGGATATTCTGGATCAATGGTATCTCCAGTGCTTCGAAGCGGACGCTTGCACGTGCTTTTGTTTACGTTATAATGATTTTTTGTATTACTCCTAAATAATGCATCAATTACATTCTATTATAATTTTTATTCATTATCACTATTATGTGGCGTGGCCAGTAGGGCTGCGGACTTTACTTTTGACACTTTTTGAAACCCCTCCCGGGATTATATCTGAACACGACTCTATTGCCATTACGATAGAGGCGTGTTCACATATTTTTGTGCTGCTCGTTCATCTGAAGCACTCGGTCTCGGCAAAAGTAATTGAGGTAGCGGCGCGATGAATCCCTCGCTACAAATCATGTTGCAATCACTTATCTAAAAAATAATACTTTTTCCAGATAATTCTGCTACCTTGCGGCCACGTCTGCCTGTGCGAGGACTGCTCCGACAACATCACAGAGCAGTGCCCCATCTGTCGAGAACGGATAGAATCACGCGCACCCGCCTTCATCACGTAAGGGCTGGTTGTGACAGCGGGGAGAGTTGTTCCAGATATAAAATGGAGACGAGCATCGCGGGTGTATGGAAATATTGTGCCAGATTATAGGTTTTTTCAATCTCTGTGAGAGTTTTAAGAAAGGAAACCCTTAAGACGTTGTTTGGACATTTACCTGGCGATACCAGCTGCCAAAATCAAAGGGTTGCGGATGGCTTCACGTGTTGTTATTGTTAGAGTCAAAGGCATGTTTTTGAATGTACCAATCACAGCACATGCCAGCTTTGTATTTTGTATGCGTTTTTGATACTGATGCCGAGTAGGGAGCCCTTACAATAGAAACAGTGTTTTATAGTACCGGTAGGTACTACCGGTGTAGTGGATGTCATTTTATACTAAATAGACTAGCTGGCTGGTCTAAAACACCCATAGGTATTTCAGATAGTGACCTCTAAATCCACTAAGTTGTAGCAGTGACAGTTTTAAAGTGGGTAAAGATGAAATAGGTAGAAGTCAGTTCAAATAGAGCTCACTAAAATAGAATTAGCCATCCATGATTAATAAATGTGGCATTGCATTTTGTATGTATTATTTTATGAAATATTTCCAACCAAGCCTATGAGAGTGCTCAACTCTAGGTCTGCCCTGAATTGTACCATATAGTTAACTAATTTTAGGTTATATTTGTAATAGAGCTGAATGTATTTTGTGCTAAGTTTGTAGGGTGTGTACGTAAATTAATAAACATTTTATATAAACATGTGTTTACTTCAGAAACCTATCTGCATTGACCCCAATCTACCACAGGCAGAGGAGCAACCATCATCTTCATTTGTCTCTTCATCCAATACATGTCCATTTGCTGATGGAATATTTTCTGTATTTCTTGTCTCTAAGCCATATTGTTCAAGCAGACTGTTTATCTTAGAGTTACTTTCATCTGCTTCTTTAGAACATTTGCCGGAACAGTTACCACAATTCTCCTTATTTAGTTTACTCTTACATCTTCCTCTATTCTTATAGTTTACATTTGATTCATCATTAAGATCTTTGACAGCATTGTCTAGCTCAGACCCAGGCGGTTGCTTAGCATTGTACTCTTCTAGCATTTTTTTAGCTTTTGAGCTCTTGCCTATGCCCAGTCGAGGTAGGCCCTTGTTCAGGCCTTCAAGCAGCACACAGGCCTTGCACACTTCCTGTGACGAGACAAACTTGCACCGCACGCATATCCTCTGTGTTGGAAGGGATATTTCTTCTTTCACTGCCATTGTCTCTCCTACAGAAAAGAAATAGTACATTACAATATCTATCTACAATGCAAATGTGAAAAATGTTTAGTCCGAAACAAGTGGCGATAAAGTAAAACACAACCCAAGGGAGTGATTTAAATTCACACAACTTACACATTGCAAGATGTTTTTCAGTACAGATGGCCCTCTGAAGTTTTAGGTTGATAAAATGAATCACTTCTTGCACTAGTGCATAAAAAGAGCCATTTGTACTGAAAACTACAAACATTACACAATATTAGGATAATCCAACTACTGCACTAGTGTGTGAGATTATGGTAGCATTCTACAGGTTAGACCTTTTGTAAAGTAGAAATCATGATTATCTTATTTTTCAAAATACACATCACATCACTAGCCTATCTCAGTCTACTGCAGGACGTAGGCCTCTCCTATTAACTATGTGCATTGATGCATTAGGAAGTAAATGCCCATAATCACCCTAGTTCTGGTGCTATCTCCCTAGTATATGTCTCTTGAGAGCTATAATTTACGGTAATGAGCCATACCGACCAATTTTTTTAAGTACCTGAATATATGATATCCATAATGCAAGAAGGTCTAATCTTCTCCATATCCTTGAGCAGTGCCCGCGCATGTCCGCGATACGCGTTTGGCGCGAACACACACTCTGTAGAGAAGTATACCAGCTTCTTGTAATGTGCGTACATCACTATCTCCTTCTCATATGTGTACTTGAGTGGCTTTACTCTTGGGATTGTGCCTTCACTGCCCTGAAAACATACAAGATATACTAAGTATTGAACCAAAATCAAAACTAAAATTAGTTAATTTTCTTATTTTTTGTTCTAATTCTAAACAAATCATCGGTTGACAACCAAAACTCGCTATAAAAACTGTCACTATCAGAACAGAGATACAAGCTTTGTTTTAAATAAGTAATTGCTACTTAGTGAGTCAACTTAGTGTTAGGTTGTCAACCAATAAAATGAACTAATTATATTTAGTATACTTACAGTTGATATTGCTGTACATCTCTTTAATCTGGCAATATCTCCTCGTAGCACATTCATGAGTACTGTTTCTGCAATATCATCAGCATTATGCCCAGTGGCTATGCACTTCACTCCAAGCATGGCCGCCCCTCGGTCCAATGCCTGCCTTCTGAACACTCCACAAAAAGTACAGTTGTTTTTCCTACCAATTTGTGCTACAATCTCGTCCATCGTCCACCCATATAAATCCTTGTATGACAGAATTTTTAAAGACATTTCATAGTCATCCCGATTCTGCTTTACTGTTTCTAGACTGTCATCTCTGTATCCTGTGATACCTTCGTCTATGGAAAGCAGCATCAAGTTCAAGCCGTAGTCGTACCGCTGGTTGAGAGTCTTCAACACGTGCGCCAGCACTGTCGAGTCCTTCCCGCCCGAAGCAGCGATTGCGACTGCATCTCCTCTTTTAAATAGTTGACCTTCTGTGATAGTATAGTGAATTTCAGTCTCGAAGGCAGAATAGAAACAATCTTTGCACAGCGCATCACCCGTTTTTGGACGCTGAAAAATAAAAATACACGGGATGAGCTCAATATGTAAGCAAAACAGATTTATGAATGAAACATAACCTAAAAAACAATCCAACGAATAGTTACCTTTAGGACGGCGTTTTTGCCACAACCAGCTCTACACGCCACTGGCATTTTAGGTTAGTATTAATATTTCAAAGAAAAGGAACAGATTGAGACTTTATTCATTACAATTTTGCAATATTTATTCGTGAGAAGATAGGGTGGACGAGACGTCAATTTTATGACAAGCAGGTATTTTATACTGCATACGGCTGACACCGTTCACTCACTGCAGTAACTAAAAGTGCTTTTACGACAAAGATAATAATATCACGGAAGTTCAATCTTAGGTTCATAAATAAAATGTATTGTGCTCAAATATGTACACTTTTCTTATAGGATAAGTTTAAATTAACTCATCGTAAACAATATAATTATTTTGTACGTGCATAAATGAAAGAAAAAATTGCACTATAAAATACTCATTGGAATGTTGATGACGTCTCTAAAATACGTTCCTTTTCAGTCATATAGGAATTTAAGTTTGTTTACATACAGAATTTTACTTCTCTTCTAAGATGCTCTCATGCACAGTGTAATTAATAGTGGGAAAAACTTTTTCAGCGCAAATTGTACACGTTTATAAATATTTCTACATTAGTTTGTTTTGTAACTCTGAACATTTTCTATCCTTTTTTCAACTTATGGGAATGTCACTAAGTGAAGAACGGAACGAAACTTCTACTTTTCCTATCGAAAGTACGATCTCGACTCGATTCTAATTACTTTTATATCGCTAAAACACCGCTAAAAATGTTTTGCTGCTTTATTTCCTCGTCTTGAAAGTTAAAACTATTATAACAAAGTAGCCATGAATGGTGAACTATACCCGGTAAAGTGCTTGTGATGTGTCGGTTGAAGTAGTTCGTGGTGATAGAGCAATGCCAGTTTAGAAGTGAAGAGGCTCCGAGTGGAGACCGGAGACCACAATGCACGAGCTGCTGAAGCACGTCCTCACAGAGCGGGACCTCACCCGCGCTGGTGACCTCTTCTCAATCACTGATGCTGAGATCGTCGATGACTTAAACGAAGTGGTAAGATCGTAATATAAGTTTGTAACTATTCTGTTTCACATTCTGAAAGTCCTGCAACAAGACAATTCATACTAAATCGCAGTTATGATAACATGACATGAAAATGATGTCACTTTACTATTGTTCCAGATGTTTTGTTCTCTGTTATCAATAACTATTGGTATTAAATCTTGTTTTTATATCCAACTAGTTATGAGAGATCTTGTTTTTGTTTTATGTAACTGTAACATTGTGTCTATCTTTTTAAGACATCACATCTATGGGGATTCATTATGATAATTTTGTTAATTTACATTATAACTTAATATTTTACAGATAACAGATATATGTTAAATTCTTTTAATCTATGTAATTTCCAGATCTTAATCATTAGACAGTGGAATGATTAGATTATGCTGGTGATCTATTAGAATATAAGATCAGTGCCAATTGCCATATAACATTTTTTATTAAACTTTTTCTGGCAATGTATACAAATTTCTTTCTTACTCATAATATCTGTGAGCTGTTTACATAAAAGTATACAAAAGTATCTAGAGATTACATGGTGTTATAGCCTTAATAATAATGGTACACAAAAAATTAGAAATTGAATGAAATTGACATTCAAAATTCAAACTTGCTCCTAAAACAATTATTATTTATTTAGTACCCTGTTCCATTCTACTACTGCTGCCACTCTTGTACTTCAGTTTTAGTCCAGTATTTATTTCTCTTACATGGAAAAAAGTGTGTATTGGGAAATATAGTTTGTCTACATGTACAATACAATATAATTATACCTAGGGTCACTTCAGGCACAGACAGAGATAATCATTCCGTCTCTTTCTTATCCTAATGTTATTGACTTAAAAAAAGAGATCCATTTAGCAATTTGTTAATACTGTTATTGACAAAGTTGTTTAGACAGAGTATAATTTCTAATGGCAGCAAAACAGTCATATTCAGTTCTATAGCTATGAAATCATTATGTAAAATACAAAATCCATCAACATTAAAATCAAGAAACAATTTATATATTCATGAAATAAAACCATGAAAATGGATAAACTCGCGTATATTAACTAATTTTAACTTCATTCCGACGTTTCGAACACTTTATAGGGTTCGTGGTCTGCGGATGACTGACAATGGAGGAAATTTGATAGATTTACCTCCATCAAAATAAGAAAGATAAGTACAAAACTACCCACCAAAGAAAAATTTATCCGTTTTCATAGTTTTATTTCATGAGTAATCCTCGCGGTAACCGAAGAAAATATTAATTTATATATTATTAATACTACAGAAACACAAAAATTAATATTTCAATATTTATTTAAATTTTTTGAACTTTAATTTCTTCATTATTAAGAGTATGATCTTTATAATGAAACTAAAACACACAATAAATTCATAATTATATAATTGAAATAATTACATCCTAATGAAATGTTGCAGTATATATATTATTTTCACTCATCTTAGAATAATATTATGTAAAAAAAAAACTGACTTGTTCTAGGAATAGGCATGTATAGTATAAGTATTCAACAATATTCAACAATAAATTAGCAGTGTAAGTGTAAGTTAAAATATGAGGGTACACCTACAAAAACCAGGGGCCAAAACCACAAAACTTTACAAGCATACAATTCTACAAATTTGTCAAGTTTTTGTATGGGAATTTATACAATTTTGTAGAATTGTATGCATGCACAGTTTTGTGGGATAGACCACTGTCACACTGGACATATGCAAGCACCTGTGCTCCCAATTTCAGCTGTTTTATCAGGATATAATACAAACAATAAACACTATTGTAAATTATCTTTTTAATAACTGGACTATTTCAAATATGCTCTAGAAATAGTCTCTTTCCTACCTACTTTGATTTATTAATAGGGGTCGGAACTATGGGTGCAAAACTTTACCAAAGCTTTAAAATTGACATATGGGAACAGTTTAGCCAAGAAAAATATGAATATTATTGTAAAATCTGTATCCAATTTTATTCCCTATCTCGGAATCTTCAACTTACAATGTGTGGGTGTGTTGATATGTATATTTTATGGATGTATATGTGCCATGTCAAATCCACTTAAGAAGTTTTGTTAAAGTTTTGCATCCATAATTCCGACCCCTATTTATTAATTACACCTTTCCTTACAGCTAAAACAAATAACAGAGATCTCGTCCCGCCCAGACTACATCCGGAACGACCACGACCAAGCACTCATAGAAATATGCGTGACCCGAGTTACATCATGCGTCAAAGAGACAGGAACACTGGAGAAGTACTGCGGGGCGTTGGTGGCGTTACTTGAGTCTTGTCTGCACCATAACTTGATGCCGGTGGGCCATTTGAGGGATGATGATCCACCACATGCTAAAATTGCGTCGGATGTCATCGCTTGCATTGTTTTAGTAAGTTTTTATTGATTGACTGGTAAAATTATTTTATGTAGTCAAATACCTATGTCAAAATTCAGTAGAATCTAAAAAAAAATGTGGCTGAATTTCCATAACATTTTAACTTCTTTGACACATCGTGAAACACATTCGCAGTTATATTTTTACGTTAATTCTAATAAAATATCAATAATTTTAATTAAAAACGTATGTAAACTCAAGGTTTAAGTAATATAACTAAGATTCTGTTCTAAAAGTGCGTGATTATTGATTATGGAAAAATGAACGTTTTTAGGTTTGTTTAAATTTTTTTAGATTCTGTGTGGTATATTTTGACTTTCTATATACTAAACAAAATTGATGAATCAATGAGGGTTTTCGATAATTTTTCTGCCACCAGGGCGGCGCTTCGTACGCACCTGGTCTCGACAACTGTCAGATTCATACTATTCATAGGCACCTGGGCCCAAAATATTGAAATTCTATTTTATTTGGAAGAGAATTGATTTTGTAATGGATTACGACTATTACACGGTCATCGAACTGAAGACGGAGCTATAAAACAGGCGCGCAAAGTCACTGGTATTAAAAATAGTTACTTTAACTTTGTTAATTTCATGAGAATTGACTTGGAACTATTTTATTTATTTATTTTAGGTAACAATATGCCTAAAGTAATGGTTTTCAGAATAAATAAACCTATAAATGTGTTGAAAATTAAATGCGCGTATTTATTTTGACAGTTCGTTAAACGGTCGGCTCAGTGCTGCCATCTCACCTCCCCATAGCGGCAGAAAAAGTATCAAAAACCCTCATTCAACATATTTTTGTTTTAACCTATTTAATGGTATGAGGGAAGTTTAGAAAGACAACATTTTATTTTCCTACCGCAAACTTAAGATTTTCGTAAATTTCGGCCATTTGTCTCTATTCCACCATTCCGTGACTCTTTCCTTAAGTTACTAATTTTCATCACTTGTTCAAGTATTCTGTGTTTTATGCAAATGTGATATGACACTAAGTCACTAACTTACCTCTGTGAACTTGAACTCACCCAACTTTTTATTGTAATAATTTTTCGGGAAGCCTTTCGTTTGTAGTTGATTGTACTGAAACGGATTTTATTTGTAGTTGGTTAGAAAAAAAGTTACGAAGTGGGGATAAGACCTCACTTCCAAATTTTAAAAGCTAAATTGATTTCAGGTGTCATTCCCAATCCAAGCAGACAAAGAGATAAGCGGCAACAAGAACGTAATGGAACTGTTCCTACCCGTGGCAGTGCAGTTCCTTCACAAGGGCAACAGGGAGATCTCCCGCCACATGGCTCGCTATCTCTCTCTGGCTGCCGTCCATCATGCTATGCTGCTGAAGCCTCATGTGCAAACTATTATGGACTCTATTATGACAGGTGGGCGCTTATGCTTGTCTGGCATAATGGTAATGTCTTGTAATATGGAAACATACGAGGTTGCTCATCAGTTCTCTTACTTGAACTTGGCTTGACTCACTACCGCATGTCTAGATTTATGTTTTTTACGATTATCTGTGAGTTCCTGTACATAGCTCCTTGTATAGACTTAAATTGTGTAATGTTTATGCCACAAAATAAATAAATAACAATACATTAATAACTAAAAGTTTTAGTGTGGTCTATCTATGCTAAAACTATATTATGTTATCGATTTTAATTAGGGCTCCCGATATACGTACTATTCGCCGAACCGTAGCTCCGTGTTCTTAACCCCGGCGGTACTAAGATCACGAATTTCACAGTCACGCCGAGATACGTACCCGAATCTTCGTTTGTATACGTATCTACGAATCTTAGCTTCGTTTTGGCAACGACTGCTCGTGGCATGGATCCGGCCGGACCAATTACTATGCAAACAAATAAGGCCTATTATTGAATAACAGCTTGTTTTTAAAGTACGTATTGAGTATTATACTCTGAATCGGGACGAACGGTATTTTATTGATTAGACTTGCATTTTTCGTATCGATTCATGTTATAGAATAACGTGGTAGGTACTGTGTTCTATATAACAAGCGACGGTGTTATTTATGGATTAGAATTTATATTGTGATTTTGAATCACCAGATAGAAAAATCAAAAAAGAATGTTAAAAATATTTGGCCAAATTGCTATACATAAAAGATAATACAGTCGTTCATTTAAGTTTATTACCTGACAGGGCGGCCCTTTTGTAGATAAGAACTATACTAAGAATTTGCACGCGCAAAGTAGCTAACAATAGTTTGTCTGCGATGTAATTGACCACACGTGGTAATTTTACTGATAAATATGTTAACTTGGGCTTTACCTGGTACACCTTTTGTTTGTGAAGTTGAATGAAATAGCCGCATCTTTGTTTTGATATAGATAAGCGGGGATGTTTTAGTAAATTTGAAAAGGGCAATTTCGGGTTTTGGTTTTATACGTGTTTAGTCACTAATAAGATTGCAGGCTGGACAGACTTCGCGAGAGTTTAGTCGAATTTAAATTAATTGTTTTTTTTATTATTTTGTTACGTTTTTGTATTGTTACTGTTGGTGAGAAGATAGCGTTTTTAAGTGTATTAATAATGAAGATCAGTTGGGTGTGGAGTTATGCCACCAGGGTCGGTGACACGGCTTTATGCACTTTGTGCAATGATCGTACGAACAATGAGCTTTCGTGTCGTGGTGGGTACAACAGGATCGATAGGAAAGCATTTGAAAGCGGTGCACCTAAAATCTCCCGTTATCGTCACGACATCCAATGAGTTAGTATATTGTTTTTTTTTAATTATATTGCTTTTTAATATCCTTTTATATTTTAAAAGTTCGTTATTTTGTAGGTAATAACGCTGTAAATTTGTATATTTATGACGCATTTATTTTGTTCCTGAGTTATGGGTTTCCTAGTATAGATTAATCGTTGTCTGGTACCCTCAATATTGATTTATGTATTTATTTATTTATATCAACTTTATTGCACGAAAGAAAAACTTAAATTATGATATTTAAAACAAAGAAAAAATATTTACTCCGCACTGTGATATGTATTTTTTAACTTCCGTTCACATCTCATTATTAAATTATGTACTTAATACATGACAATGTGTCAGGTTTTATTAATATTGAACTCAGAAAGTATCTATATTTTATAATTCTGCCCTCCTTACCTTAAAAAGTAAAATATTAATATGTAAAATTTAATCTCAGTACGTATACACGTTATCATACTGAAATTAAGTATAACTAAGTTATCGCACTTTACGTTAGAAAGGCAATTAGGTAACCACTAAATTAGATTCACAAATATCACGGAACATTCTCATCCGTTTTCCTTAGTCCTTAAAGACTACGCATCGAATCGTCACTCAACAACGCGGGCGGAACGGATCTGCGTGTAATTAAGATACGTATCTCCGTGTACACGTGTATACGTAACTTTATTGATACGTAGCCGTGTAACACGCAGGAAACGGGCCTTAAAACCGTGGCCGTGTAACACGGCAACGGGGATCCGGCTACGGTTACACGAAACACGGTCACGACCACGAGCCCTAATTTTAATACACAAGGAACCTATGAAACATTGCATAACAAGGTACAGAATTATGAAGACATGACTACATTTCAAAATGTAACTAAAGTAGAAAAAAACTTATTCACATAGGTAATCGTGAATACAATCACTCGACTCTACATTTTCCACTACATAAATCTTGGATGTTATTACTAAATCTTGGACGTAAAAATAATGATATGTAACTGCTAATTAGTGTAATCGGGCGGCATATTACGTATTTACTGTATCATTTATTATTTTATTCTCCATCAATCTAATGATGAGTAACTCCTGTGACTGCTGATAGTCTGTTGAAGAACATAATCGTCTGAAATTTCTTTGGATAAAGACATCATAGTTTTGTTAAGTGTTCATATTTTTTTATCATAATACTTTTTTCCTAGGGAACTATCCTCTAAGCCGGATCCTGACCAACCTCTACGAAGTGTGCCCCGAGCCACTAGAAGGTCACGTGATGGCGCTGGTGTCTCTCCTACCCCACGCCGAGCAAGTCGAGAAGAACTCCCTCTTTGCGCTGTTCGAGCAGATCGCTGCAAGACGACCCGAGGCTCTGAAGACTAGTATACCGCAGCTGCTGTCTTATCTGTGCCCTCATACTAGTCAGAATGATCCGGGGTGTATGTGTGTGGATATTCTGCAGGTGAGTCCAATCCGCTTGGCAAAATGTGACGTAAACGTGTCTTGTTTGTTCCACACTTTTCACGGCATGTGTACAGTATACACTACTAATTAAAAAGAGCATTATTTATTACGATAAAATAATCATCAAGTTCAACTGCATAACAGATTTCTTTATTAAAAAAAATTATATTATTGCAATATAATATAATAGCGGGCCAGCAAGGCGGTGGCAACTAACAGGTTACTGATTGTCTCCTGTTCGTTGCCGCCGCGATTTGGGCTCTACTTTTCACTTACGATCAGGTGGAGTGGAGCCACTTTGTTGTGCCAACATAAAAAAAAAAAAAAATATCGAATGTTTTTTGAGCAATTTTTTTTGAGTAAACTTAGGCTATAAGTTTATTAGACGAGTTAGACATTTTAGACGTAAGAGCTTTTTATAACTCACAAACTCTTCAGCTCGACGCTCAGCGCTCAGGACTTACACTTAATCAACGAACTTATTCGCTCGTCTTTTTAAGTATGTACGTTTGTTGTCAGTTAATAGTATGCGTGGCCCGCGCTCGCGTGTCACTAATACTGGAGCACGGCGCGGCGCTGAAGCGAGCGGCGCGAGCGCCCCACGCCGGCCCGCAGCACGTCGCGCTCGTCGCCGCCGCGCTCGCGCAGTGCGGCTACACGTCCAAGGTCAGTGACCTGTGCCAGCTGTAGTGTGGCGTCGCTAATACTGCAGCACGTCGCTCGCGCAGTGCGGCTACACGTCCAAGGTCAGTGACCTGTGCCAGCTGTAGTGTGGCGTCGCTAATACTGCAGCACGTCGCGCTCGCGCAGTGCGGCTACACGTCCAAGGTCAGTGACCTGTGCCAGCTGTAGTGTGGCGTCGCTAATACTGCAGCACGTCGCTCGCGCAGTGCGGCTACACGTCCAAGGTCAGTGACCTGTGCCAGCTGTAGTGTGGCGTCGCTAATACTGCAGCACGCCGCGCTCGCGCAGTGCGGCTACACGTCCAAGGTCAGTGACCTGTGCCAGCTGTAGAGTGGCGTCGCTAATACTGCAGCACGTCGCGCTCGCGCAGTGCGGCTACACGTCCAAGGTCAGTGACCTGTGCCAGCTGTAGTGTGGCGTCGCTAATACTGCAGCACGTCGCGCTCGCGCAGTGCGGCTACACGTCCAAGGTCAGTGACCTGTGCCAGCTGTAGTGTGGCGTCGCTAATACTGCAGCACGTCGCGCTCGCGCAGTGCGGCTACACGTCCAAGGTCAGTGACCTGTGCCAGCTGTAGTGTGGCGTCGCTAATACTGCAGCACGTCGCGCTCGCGCAGTGCGGCTACACGTCCAAGGTCAGTGACCTGTGCCAGCTGTAGTGTGGCGTCGCTAATACTGCAGCACGTCGCGCTCGCGCAGTGCGGCTACACGTCCAAGGTCAGTGACCTGTGCCAGCTGTAGTGTGGCGTCGCTAATACTGCAGCACGTCGCTCGCGCAGTGCGGCTACACGTCCAAGGTCAGTGACCTGTGCCAGCTGTAGTGTGGCGTCGCTAATACTGCAGCACGTCGCTCGCGCAGTGCGGCTACACGTCCAAGGTCAGTGACCTGTGCCAGCTGTAGTGTGGCGTCGCTAATACTGCAGCACGTCGCGCTCGCGCAGTGCGGCTACACGTCCAAGGTCAGTGACCTGTGCCAGCTGTAGAGTGGCGTCGCTAATACTGCAGCACGTCGCGCTCGCGCAGTGCGGCTACACGTCCAAGGTCAGTGACCTGTGCCAGCTGTAGTGTGGCGTCGCTAATACTGCAGCACGTCGCGCTCGCGCAGTGCGGCTACACGTCCAAGGTCAGTGACCTGTGCCAGCTGTAGTGTGGCGTCGCTAATACTGCAGCACGTCGCGCTCGCGCAGTGCGGCTACACGTCCAAGGTCAGTGACCTGTGCCAGCTGTAGTGTGGCGTCGCTAATACTGCAGCACGTCGCGCTCGCGCAGTGCGGCTACACGTCCAAGGTCAGTGACCTGTGCCAGCTGTAGTGTGGCGTCGCTAATACTGCAGCACGTCGCTCGCGCAGTGCGGCTACACGTCCAAGGTCAGTGACCTGTGCCAGCTGTAGTGTGGCGTCGCTAATACTGCAGCACGTCGCTCGCGCAGTGCGGCTACACGTCCAAGGTCAGTGACCTGTGCCAGCTGTAGTGTGGCGTCGCTAATACTGCAGCACGTCGCGCTCGCGCAGTGCGGCTACACGTCCAAGGTCAGTGACCTGTGCCAGCTGTAGAGTGGCGTCGCTAATACTGCAGCACGTCGCGCTCGCGCAGTGCGGCTACACGTCCAAGGTCAGTGACCTGTGCCAGCTGTAGTGTGGCGTCGCTAATACTGCAGCACGACGCGCTCGCGCAGTGCGGCTACACGTCCAAGGTCAGTGACCTGTGCCAGCTGTAGTGTGTCGCTAATACTGCAGCACGCCGCGCTCGCGCAGTGCGGCTACACGTCCAAGGTCAGTGACCTGTGCCAGCTGTAGTGTGTCGCTAATACTGCAGCACGCCGCGCTCGCGCAGTGCGGCTACACGTCCAAGGTCAGTGACCTGTGCCAGCTGTAGTGTGGCGTCGCTAATACTGCAGCACGTCGCTCGCGCAGTGCGGCTACACGTCCAAGGTCAGTGACCTGTGCCAGCTGTAGTGTGGCGTCGCTAATACTGCAGCACGTCGCTCGCGCAGTGCGGCTACACGTCCAAGGTCAGTGACCTGTGCCAGCTGTAGTGTGGCGTCGCTAATACTGCAGCACGTCGCGCTCGCGCAGTGCGGCTACACGTCCAAGGTCAGTGACCTGTGCCAGCTGTAGAGTGGCGTCGCTAATACTGCAGCACGTCGCGCTCGCGCAGTGCGGCTACACGTCCAAGGTCAGTGACCTGTGCCAGCTGTAGTGTGGCGTCGCTAATACTGCAGCACGTCGCGCTCGCGCAGTGCGGCTACACGTCCAAGGTCAGTGACCTGTGCCAGCTGTAGTGTGGCGTCGCTAATACTGCAGCACGTCGCGCTCGCGCAGTGCGGCTACACGTCCAAGGTCAGTGACCTGTGCCAGCTGTAGTGTGGCGTCGCTAATACTGCAGCACGTCGCGCTCGCGCAGTGCGGCTACACGTCCAAGGTCAGTGACCTGTGCCAGCTGTAGTGTGGCGTCGCTAATACTGCAGCACGTCGCGCTCGCGCAGTGCGGCTACACGTCCAAGGTCAGTGACCTGTGCCAGCTGTAGTGTGTCGCTAATACTGCAGCACGCCGCGCTCGCGCAGTGCGGCTACACGTCCAAGGTCAGTGACCTGTGCCAGCTGTAGTGTGTCGCTAATACTGCAGCACGCCGCGCTCGCGCAGTGCGGCTACACGTCCAAGGTCAGTGACCTGTGCCAGCTGTAGTGTGTCGCTAATACTGCAGCACGTCGCGCTCGCGCAGTGCGGCTACACGTGCAAGGTCAGTGACCTGTGCCAGCTGTAGTGTGTCGCTAATACTGCAGCACGCCGCGCTCGCGCAGTGCGGCTACACGTCCAAGGTCAGTGACCTGTGCCAGCTGTAGTGTGTCGCTAATACTGCAGCACGCCGCGCTCGCGCAGTGCGGCTACACGTCCAAGGTCAGTGACCTGTGCCAGCTGTAGTGTGTCGCTAATACTGCAGCACGTCGCGCTCGCGCAGTGCGGCTACACGTGCAAGGTCAGTGACCTGTGCCAGCTGTAGTGTGTCGCTAATACTGCAGCACGCCGCGCTCGCGCAGTGCGGCTACACGTCCAAGGTCAGTGACCTGTGCCAGCTGTAGTGTGTCGCTAATACTGCAGCACGCCGCGCTCGCGCAGTGCGGCTACACGTCCAAGGTCAGTGACCTGTGCCAGCTGTAGTGTGGCGTCGCTAATACTGCAGCACGTCGCTCGCGCAGTGCGGCTACACGTCCAAGGTCAGTGACCTGTGCCAGCTGTAGTGTGGCGTCGCTAATACTGCAGCACGTCGCTCGCGCAGTGCGGCTACACGTCCAAGGTCAGTGACCTGTGCCAGCTGTAGTGTGGCGTCGCTAATACTGCAGCACGTCGCGCTCGCGCAGTGCGACACGTCCAAGGTCAGTGACCTGTGCCAGCTGTAGTGTGGCGTCGCTAATACTGCAGCCCGTCGCTCGCGCCGTGCGGCTACACGTCCAAGGTCAGTGACCTGTGCCAGCTGTAGTGTGGCGTCGCTAATACTGCAGCACGACGCGCTCGCGCAGTGCGGCTACACGTCCAAGGTCAGTGACCTGTGCCAGCTGTAGTGTGGCGTCGCTAATACTGCAGCACGTCGCGCTCGCGCAGTGCGACACGTCCAAGGTCAGTGACCTGTGCCAGCTGTAGTGTGGCGTCGCTAATACTGCAGCACGTCGCTCGCGCAGTGCGGCTACACGTCCAAGGTCAGTGACCTGTGCCAGCTGTAGTGTGGCGTCGCTAATACTGCAGCACGTCGCGCTCGCGCAGTGCGACACGTCCAAGGTCAGTGACCTGTGCCAGCTGTAGTGTGGCGTCGCTAATACTGCAGCACGTCGCTCGCGCAGTGCGGCTACACGTCCAAGGTCAGTGACCTGTGCCAGCTGTAGTGTGGCGTCGCTAATACTGCAGCACGTCGCGCTCGCGCAGTGCGACACGTCCAAGGTCAGTGACCTGTGCCAGCTGTAGTGTGGCGTCGCTAATACTGCAGCACGTCGCTCGCGCAGTGCGGCTACACGTCCAAGGTCAGTGACCTGTGCCAGCTGTAGTGTGGCGTCGCTAATACTGCAGCACGTCGCGCTCGCGCAGTGCGGCTACACGTGCAAGGTCAGTGACCTGTGCCCGCTGTAGTGTGGCGTCGCTAATACTGCAGCACGTCGCTCGCGCAGTGCGGCTACACGTCCAAGGTCAGTGACCTGTGCCCGCTGTAGTGTGTCGCTAATACTGCAGCACGTCGCTCGCGCAGTGCGGCTACACGTCCAAGGTCAGTGACCTGTGCCAGCTGTAGTGTGTCGCTAATACTGCAGCACGTCGCGCTCGCGCAGTGCGGCTACACGTCCAAGGTCAGTGACCTGTGCCAGCTGTAGTGTGGCGTCGCTAATACTGCAGCACGTCGCTCGCGCAGTGCGGCTACACGTCCAAGGTCAGTGACCTGTGCCCGCTGTAGTGTGTCGCTAATACTGCAGCACGTCGCTCGCGCAGTGCGGCTACACGTCCAAGGTCAGTGACCTGTGCCCGCTGTAGTGTGTCGCTAATACTGCAGCACGTCGCTCGCGCAGTGCGGCTACACGTCCAAGGTCAGTGACCTGTGCCAGCTGTAGTGTGGCGTCGCTAATACTGCAGCACGTCGCGCTCGCGCAGTGCGGCTACACGTCCAAGGTCAGTGACCTGTGCCAGCTGTAGTGTGGCGTCGCTAATACTGCAGCACGTCGCGCTCGCGCAGTGCGGCTACACGTCCAAGGTCAGTGACCTGTGCCAGCTGTAGTGTGGCGTCGCTAATACTGCAGCACGTCGCTCGCGCAGTGCGGCTACACGTCCAAGGTCAGTGACCTGTGCCCGCTGTAGTGTGTCGCTAATACTGCAGCACGTCGCTCGCGCAGTGCGGCTACACGTCCAAGGTCAGTGACCTGTGCCAGCTGTAGTGTGTCGCTAATACTGCAGCACGTCGCGCTCGCGCAGTGCGGCTACACGTCCAAGGTCAGTGACCTGTGCCAGCTGTAGTGTGTCGCTAATACTGCAGCACGTCGCTCGCGCAGTGCGGCTACACGTCCAAGGTCAGTGACCTGTGCCAGCTGTAGTGTGTCGCTAATACTGCAGCACGTCGCGCTCGCGCAGTGCGGCTACACGTCCAAGGTCAGTGACCTGTGCCAGCTGTAGTGTGGCGTCGCTAATACTGCAGCACGTCGCGCTCGCGCAGTGCGGCTACACGTCCAAGGTCAGTGACCTGTGCCAGCTGTAGTGTGGCGTCGCTAATACTGCAGCACGTCGCGCAGTGCGGCTACACGTCCAAGGTCAGTGACCTGTGCCAGCTGTAGTGTGGCGTCGCTAATACTGCAGCACGTCGCTCGCGCAGCGCGGCTACACGTCCAAGGTCAGTGACCTGTGCCAGCTGTAGTGTGGCGTCGCTAATACTGCAGCACGTCGCGCAGTGCGGCTACACGTCCAAGGTCAGTGACCTGTGCCAGCTGTAGTGTGGCGTCGCTAATACTGCAGCACGTCGCGCTCGCGCAGTGCGGCTACACGTCCAAGGTCAGTGACCTGTGCCAGCTGTAGTGTGGCGTCGCTAATACTGCAGCACGTCGCGCTCGCGCAGTGCGGCTACACGTCCAAGGTCAGTGACCTGTGCCAGCTGTAGTGTGTCGCTAATACTGCAGCACGTCGCGCTCGCGCAGTGCGGCTACACGTCCAAGGTCAGTGACCTGTGCCAGCTGTAGTGTGGCGTCGCTAATACTGCAGCACGTCGCGCTCGCGCAGTGCGGCTACACGTCCAAGGTCAGTGACCTGTGCCAGCTGTAGTGTGGCGTCGCTAATACTGCAGCACGTCGCGCAGTGCGGCTACACGTCCAAGGTCAGTGACCTGTGCCAGCTGTAGTGTGGCGTCGCTAATACTGCAGCACGTCGCTCGCGCAGCGCGGCTACACGTCCAAGGTCAGTGACCTGTGCCAGCTGTAGTGTGGCGTCGCTAATACTGCAGCACGTCGCGCAGTGCGGCTACACGTCCAAGGTCAGTGACCTGTGCCAGCTGTAGTGTGGCGTCGCTAATACTGCAGCACGTCGCGCTCGCGCAGTGCGGCTACACGTCCAAGGTCAGTGACCTGTGCCAGCTGTAGTGTGGCGTCGCTAATACTGCAGCACGTCGCGCTCGCGCAGTGCGGCTACACGTCCAAGGTCAGTGACCTGTGCCAGCTGTAGTGTGGCGTCGCTAATACTGCAGCACGTCGCGCAGTGCGGCTACACGTCCAAGGTCAGTGACCTGTGCCAGCTGTAGTGTGGCGTCGCTAATACTGCAGCACGTCGCGCAGTGCGGCTACACGTCCAAGGTCAGTGACCTGTGCCAGCTGTAGTGTGGCGTCGCTAATACTGCAGCACGTCGCTCGCGCAGCGCGGCTACACGTCCAAGGTCAGTGACCTGTGCCAGCTGTAGTGTGGCGTCGCTAATACTGCAGCACGTCGCGCAGTGCGGCTACACGTCCAAGGTCAGTGACCTGTGCCAGCTGTAGTGTGGCGTCGCTAATACTGCAGCACGTCGCGCTCGCGCAGTGCGGCTACACGTCCAAGGTCAGTGACCTGTGCCAGCTGTAGTGTGGCGTCGCTAATACTGCAGCACGTCGCGCTCGCGCAGTGCGGCTACACGTCCAAGGTCAGTGACCTGTGCCAGCTGTAGTGTGGCGTCGCTAATACTGCAGCACGTCGCGCTCGCGCAGTGCGGCTACACGTCCAAGGTCAGTGACCTGTGCCCGCTGTAGTGTGGCGTCGCTAATACTGCAGCACGTCGCGCTCGCGCAGTGCGGCTACACGTCCAAGGTCAGTGACCTGTGCCAGCTGTAGTGTGGCGTCGCTAATACTGCAGCACGTCGCGCTCGCGCAGTGCGGCTACACGTCCAAGGTCAGTGACCTGTGCCAGCTGTAGTGTGTCGCTAATACTGCAGCACGTCGCGCTCGCGCAGTGCGGCTACACGTCCAAGGTCAGTGACCTGTGCCAGCTGTAGTGTGGCGTCGCTAATACTGCAGCACGTCGCGCTCGCGCAGTGCGGCTACACGTCCAAGGTCAGTGACCTGTGCCAGCTGTAGTGTGGCGTCGCTAATACTGCAGCACGTCGCGCTCGCGCAGTGCGGCTACACGTCCAAGGTCAGTGACCTGTGCCAGCTGTAGTGTGGCGTCGCTAATACTGCAGCACGCCGCGCTCGCGCAGTGCGGCTACACGTCCAAGGTCAGTGACCTGTGCCAGCTGTAGTGTGGCGTCGCTAATACTGCAGCACGTCGCGCTCGCGCAGTGCGGCTACACGTCCAAGGTCAGTGACCTGTGCCAGCTGTAGTGTGTCGCTAATACTGCAGCACGCCGCGCTCGCGCAGTGCGGCTACACGTCCAAGGTCAGTGACCTGTGCCAGCTGTAGTGTGTCGCTAATACTGCAGCACGCCGCGCTCGCGCAGTGCGGCTACACGTCCAAGGTCAGTGACCTGTGCCAGCTGTAGTGTGGCGTCGCTAAAACTGCCGCACGTCGCGCTCGCGCAGTGCGGCTACACGTCCAAGGTCAGTGACCTGTGCCAGCTGTAGTGTGGCGTCGCTAATACTGCAGCACGTCGCGCTCGCGCAGTGCGGCTACACGTCCAAGGTCAGTGACCTGTGCCAACTTAGGCTTTCGATGTAACTGTGATAAATAATTTTTCTCAAACTTGCTACGGAATGTTGATGTTACTTACTTTAAATTAAACCCGGAAATACTATGTATCCGGTGGCATATGCTAAGATGATATGTAAAGAGATTTCATGTATTTATTTCACACCTAGGACTGCAAACAAACTGTCTTTTGTTTTTGAAACGTCAAATTGTGACACAATGTCTTGACATTCAGCCACAGAAAAAAAAAATAACCTAAGAAATAACGTCTATACCACCAGGTAAAAGGATACCTCATACAGATTAAAAAAAAGTTAGGCGCGAATGTTTTTTTTTAATGCTGTACGATACTGTACTATTGGTTTATTTACAAATCAAATAGTATGGTTCGGCGAAATCAGTTCGTTTTATTTCATGGCAAGTTTGAGAAAAGCACTATACAAATCTCGGCGAGAAACAGGGTTACAGGCTCAGTTCCTTCGGCCAGATATATCTACTTGGCCTGTAACCCTTCGTTTCCCGTCCTCTATAGTAATGTACTATTGATTCAACTTATCCATAATTGTCTTGTAACAGGAACGCGCACAAGAAGCCCTAAACTTCATCCTGGAATCCATGAGCGTTGGCGGAGCTGCGGGAGCGTCGCTCGTACGGGAATGTACCGCACTGTGCAGCGCTTATCCCGCGCTCTTCACCGACCGCGTGCTAGCTGCCGTGCGGTCTAACCACAGGTGAGTCCGCAGGTGTCTACAGAGTGGACGCAGGCCGGCGGTCGCTCGTACGGGAATGTACCGCACTGTGCAGCGCTTATCCCGCGCTCTTCACCGACCGCGTGCTAGCTGCCGTGCGGTCTAACCACAGGTGAGTCCGCAGGTGTCTACAGAGTGGACGCAGGCCGGCGGTCGCTCGTACGGGAATGTACCGCACTATGCAGCGCTTATCCCGCGCTCTTCACCGACCGCGTGCTAGCTGCCGTGCGGTCTAACCACAGGTGAGGCCACTGTGTGCTTAGCCAAGTTGCTAATCGCTAATGCTCAATCGTCAATCGTGACTAGGGTTGCCAACCAAAGATCACAGATATGCGGGATGTTCGCGAATTAATTGCGGGACTTGGCTGTAAAATGCGGGACGGGAATGACATTAACAAAATAATGCTTAATTTCAGATCCGTTAAATTTTGATGCACAGTTATACACGTTCAGTACACGGTGCTCGCAGGCTTATAGTCGCCGTCGCTGCCGGACATTCAAATTACATGTCGCAATCTTATATGCTTTCATTTACGTATCCATATTATTATTTTAGTATTTTCAGTTTAGTATCCCCTGAAAAACGGGACAACTGGCGTCCCGCGTGAACCCTTCGCGGGACCCATACTTTAGGGACCCAGAAACGAGACGTCCCGCATATAGCGGGACACTTGGCAGCCCTAATCGTGACCGATAGGCAACTAACTACGATACGCTACTAAGAGTTAGCGATTGGCAATATGTACCTTATTCATAACCGTCTTCTGACTTAGCAAGCCGTTAGTATTTTTTCCCTTTTGATCTCATCAATGTGCCTATAAGACCGAAAGGGACAAACAATATTTAGCGGGTTGTTAAGTGAGGAGACGTTTATGAATAAGGCGTTAATTCCTATACTTGGCCTGGAGGCTACCGTGATCTTAAATGCGATTTGCTACAGTTTAGGTTTGGCTTGTCAGGTTTTAACAGTTATTCTATGGAATTAAATTGCGATACAGATTAGGTTCTAAACGTAATCGCATTAGAACATCGTATAGTTCGAGAAATATAAATAGAAGTTTTATTTTTACTATAATGTAGGTAGAAAGTTACCAATTTATATTTCATGAACTATAGTAGCCCCTCTGATAATATTTGTCCTTCTTCGTCAATTGCCATAAGGACGGAATTGGCTTGTATCTTTATACGAACTAATCTCCTTATTCATAAACTTCTACTAACATAGATAGCCTATAAGTATCGTGTCATGTAGAGCTTCTAATACCGGTATTTTTTGTATGGTCAATCCCGGTACCGAAAAATACCGGTATTGGAAGCCCTAGTGTCATGAAAGTACGAAAGGGGCAAGCAATATTTATCGGCTTGATCTACGTGTGTTTTTTTATTTAAATGTATAGTAAATTAATAATATAATTGCAGCAACGAAGTAAATCGAACGTCAGGGGGCGTGACCATAGTGAAGCTGGGCGGAGCTAATGGATCCGCCCCTCCCGCCCCCACTTCCGCTAACGCCACCTCTCAAACCACGGGTAAGTTTGACAATATATTCGTATTGAAACTTGTATATGTATATGTGTAGGTATAGGTAATATGAAAATAAATGTAAAAAAATACAGTGCGAATTAACTGTGAGGTTGTGGATTCGAGTGTTTTGTTATTGGCAAAAAATTGGTATTTGCGGCAAAATTAAAGTCTGTAACAATTTAGCTTATGTTTTATCAATTGTGTTGTTAGTTTTTTATTTAAGAAAGAACGGATTGGTCAGGATTTGTGGGAAGTTTTTCTTCCATTTTGAAGTCGAAAGGGATTTAATCTTATAAACTTACGCTAAATATTTATTGTCCTCACATTTAACGTTACTTACACCTGTGGTCACAAGCAGACTAAAAGTATACGCGATATAGTCCAGTTTGTCGATACATGAGTTCTAATCGTGTTTGTAAAAAAAATAAATTTATGTACTTTATCCTTAAGCTTTTATTTAAAGAAGTAGGTAATTGTGAAAACACAAATCAAATTATTTATGAACTAAATATTTTGATTTGTGTTTTTATTTCCCACCGAGACCAAGACTTAAGTGGCCGAGCGGTGCAGGCATCAGCCGCGAAAGCTGAGCACGTAGGTTTGATCCTTCGATTCCCACCTCGGATGTTGATGATCTTGGTCGTTTTTTCTTTGGTTTATACCTATATTATTATTATTATTAGTTTTTTATAAATGTTTACTAATAATAATAATAATAAGCTTTTATTCCCTTAATAAATATGTACAGTTCAAGGTTATTTGTTTTATTTAATTTTCTAAAATATCTTCATCATAACCACTCACTTGCTTCATTTCATGTAGCTTTTGTTACATGTCATCACTCTTATTTTACATAGACATACTATAGAGTCTATCGCAAAAATCAAAGCAAGTGAGTGGTTAAGGCCCGCCCTGGGCGGTAAAAGCCTCCTCCAATGATTTCCAACTTTCTCTATTTTTGGCTACCTTTGCCCAGTTGTCCCCTGCTATGTTTTTTATGTCATCACTCCATCTTATGAGTGGTTTTCCCCTTCTTATTTTTCCTTGAGGGAGCCATTCTGCTATAATCTTTGACCAGCGACCATCTTCAGTTCTTTGTGTGTTTCTTTGGTATATGACATCCAATATTTATCTGACAACTTATTTCAACGTATAATAATCGGTTTTTGTATATTATACAGCCGCATGGAGTGGCGGCTACACCCGACGAGCGAAACTAGGAGATTCACGCAGCACCGGCCGCCTCCACCCCGGCCCGCAGCCGCGCAGCATGACGCGGCTCAACGTCGCCGGTGAGTGTGCCACAAACAGCATGGACGGCTACAGCCGACGCTACACTGACGGACTCGCGCAGCACCGGCCGCCTGCACCCCGGCCCGCAGCCGCGCAGCATGACGCGGCTCAACGTCGCCGGTGAGTGTGCCACATACAGCATGGACGGCTACAGCCGACGCTACACTGACGGACTCGCGCAGCACCGGCCGCCTGCACCCCGGCCCGCAGCCGCGCAGCATGACGCGGCTCAACGTCGCCGGTGAGTGTGCCACATACAGCATGGACGGCTACAGCCGACGCTACACTGACGGACTCGCGCAGCACCGGCCGCCTGCACCCCGGCCCGCAGCCGCGCAGCATGACGCGGCTCAACGTCGCCGGTGAGTGTGCCACATACAGCATGGACGGCTACAGCCGACGCTACACTGACGGACTCGCGCAGCACCGGCCGCCTGCACCCCGGCCCGCAGCCGCGCAGCATGACGCGGCTCAACGTCGCCGGTGAGTGTGCCACATACAGCATGGACGGCTACAGCCGACGCTACACTGACGGACTCGCGCAGCACCGGCCGCCTCCACCCCGGCCCGCAGCCGCGCAGCATGACGCGGCTCAACGTCGCCGGTGAGTGTGCCACATACAGCATGGACGGCTACAGCCGACGCTACACTGACGGACTCGCGCAGCACCGGCCGCCTCCACCCCGGCCCGCAGCCGCGCAGCATGACGCGGCTCAACGTCGCCGGTGAGTGTGCCACATACAGCATGGACGGCTACAGCCGACGCTACACTGACGGACTCGCGCAGCACCGGCCGCCTGCACCCCGGCCCGCAGCCGCGCAGCATGACGCGGCTCAACGTCGCCGGTGAGTGTGCCACATACAGCATGGACGGCTACAGCCGACGGTACACGGGGGACTTATGCACCTGTCTTTTTGTTTTATATGCCTAGTGAAAACGATAGTGATAATTTTATCTGACGGATATATTTATCCGGGTTTATTTTTGAATTTCAACTTTCGTGAGACATAATAACTATAAATATAATTAAACGGTTAAACTCACGTGTATTTAGACACTACGCGCTACCCGTCTCGGAGAGCCTAACCCCCTTATTCATAAACGTTTGCTAACTTAACAAGCCGCTAATAATTGTTTGTCCCTTTTGCTCATATGGACACATTGTTGAGACCGAAAGGGACAAACAATTATTAGCGGCTTGTTAACTTAGCAGACGTTTATGAATAAGGGGGTAGGTCTCCAAGCGATTTGCGAGTGCGGCGCCGAAACATGTCGCGCGTAGTGACTAAATACACGTGAGTTTAACCGTTTTTTTATCTGACGGAGTTTAACCGTTTAACTGTATTTATATATTTATCCGGGGATTGTGAAAGAGGCCGTTAGACCTCCTTTCCACGAGAAGTATGATTATGAAATTTACTGTTTCATATCTACCAATCAATTCCTCGAAGCAAACTTAGCTCGGCATCAATGCAACGGCATCCTGATTGGCGGAGCCATATAACTCGTGCCGCTTGTGGTTGGTGCAATCCGTCTGCACTCCTTTAGTCGGGTCAAAATTCTTTTCGTTGTCTTGTGTCATACCACTCTGTCGCGCTTTTAGTTGCTGTTTCGCCTGAGTATATTAAAAAAATCCGGTGCACGTGTATTTCTTTTTCATGATAGATTTTAATCCTTACATCAGAAATTGAAAACAAAACACCACCTCATACAAAAATCACCACTGCGTCACAAAACAAGACAACGAAAAGAATTTTGACCCAGTCTGTTCCATTGTGAATCTTCTATTTCTTCTAGAGAAGTAATTTAATGTTCTGTTTACAGGAGGCTCGGTAGGCGGACTACACAAGAGCATGACTCGGCTGTCCTCGTCCCAGCAAATCAACTCGCAACAAAACACAGCCGCTAATGCAGGTATTTATAGTAGTAGTGATGAAATGGGTTAACGATTAGCCGAGTCAACGTTAACGATTTGTCTTGCGCGGCAATCACCTAGTGTGTATTTTTATTATTTTCCCTGTAGTACTTTCTACTAATCAAATAATTAGATGCAACTTTTTGTGTCACATATCCCCTCGCCAGTGGCGAGGCTCGATTTTAACATTTTATCAACCGCCGCATCTGTGGCGAAGCCCGATACCGCCCGCATCTGTGGCGAAGCCCGATTTGGACATTGAGTAATAAAGCTGACTAATGTATACCTGTCTCTTGCATATTCATTGAGGTGTGTAGCTAGTGAAATAGGACAGATAGAAAAATTGGCCTTGAGCAGCCGTTGTACGGGCAGTTTCTTAGAATCGGTGGCCTGGCAATCCCTGTCTGTGACAAGGCCTGAACTGGGCTCCACAGACAACGACTTTTCGCCATTTTTGTCGTCACTGACGAGGGGATATAACATTTCTAGCGCATTGTCAAACGATGAAACATCCTGTGGTTCATCGTCCTAATATATATTAGAATATATTCACTGGAACACTTCTATGGCCAATTATACGCTTCGCATGCATCTCGACCTGATCCCGAAAATGAGGATCCTAGAGCCATTTTGATACGCCACTACACCGAAGACCTGCCAGAAGTCAGTATCGACGAAATCGAGATCGCTCTTGGGCAGCTTAAAAACGGAAAAGCCCCTGGAGAAGATGGCGTTACAACAGAGTTGTTAAAAGCAGGAGGTAAACCCGTATTGAGGGAGCTCCAAACGCTTTTTAACGCTGTCCTATTCGAAGGGAGAACTCCGGAGGCATGGAGTAAAAGTGTGGTTGTCCTGTTCTTCAAAAAGGGAGACAAAACCCTGATGAAGAACTATCGACCCATTTCTCTTCTAAGCCATGTCTATAAGCTGTTTTCAAGAGTGATCACGAACCGTCTTGCGCGGAGATTCGACGAATTCCAACCTCCGGAACAGGCTGGATTTCGGAGCGGATACGGCACCATAGACCACATCCACACAGTGCGGCAGATTAGACAGAAGACTGAAGAGTATAATCAGCCCCTGTGTCTAGCATTTGTGGACTATGAGAAGGCCTTTGACTCGATTGAGATCTGGTCTGTTCTGGAGTCCTTGCAGCGATGTCAAGTTGATTGGCGATACATTCAAGTGATAAGATGTCTATACGAGGCCGCCACCATGTCCGTCCAAGTACAGAATCAGCAAACAAATCCTATACCATTGCATAGAGGCGTGAGACAAGGGGACGTGATCTCCCCGAAATTGTTCTCAAATGCAATGGAGGATACGTTTAAGACGCTGAGCTGGAAAGGGCGTGGCATAAACATTAATGGCGAGTACATCTCTCACTTGCGATTCGCTGATGATATCGTCATCGTGGCAGAAACGCTGCAGGACCTACAACAGATGCTGAACGACCTGGCTGACTCTTCTATACGCATCGGCCTACGGATGAACTTGGACAAAACCAAGGTTATGTTCAATGAACATGTACTACCGGAACCGATCGCAGTACACGGCACCGTTCTCGAAGTTGTTCAAAGATATGTATACCTCGGCCAAACATTGCAGATGGGTAGAAACAACTTCGAGAATGAGGTGAATAGAAGAATTCAGCGAGGTTGGGCAGCATTTGGGAAGCTACGTCGAATCTTCACATCGTCGATCCCACAGTGTCTGAAGACAAAAGTCTTCAATCAGTGCGTCCTACCCGTCATGACGTACGGAGCCGAAACGTGGACACTGACGGTACGGCTGGTCCACAAGTTCAAGGTCGCTCAGCGAGCTATGGAAAGAGCTATGCTCGGCGTATCTCTGCGGGATCGAATCAGAAATGAGGTTATCCGGCAGAGAACCAAAGTGATCGACATAGCCCACCGTATTAGCAAGCTGAAGTGGCAGTGGGCTGGCCATATTAGCCGTAGAACCGACAACCGTTGGGGTAAACGAGTTCTTGAGTGGAGACCGCGTCTCGGCAAGCGTAGTGTAGGACGCCCTCAGGCAAGGTGGAGCGACGATTTGCGCGGGATGGCTGGCAGGAGCTGGATGCGAGCAGCCGAAGATCGAGAACGGTGGCGTGAAATTGGGGAGGCCTATGTCCAGCAGTAGACTGCGATAGGTTGATGATGATGATGATATTCACTACGATCAAATTTAAATTCTATTCAATTAAAACAGAGTTGCAATTGCATTGTCTAGTAAAATTTATTCATCACTTTATTTCCTGCCGAGTAGGTAACATTTCAACGGCGGTTTCTCTTGTTATGACTTAGAACAAGGAACAATTTTGCAGCTTCTCTTCTCTTCATTATTTTTCTATCTGCAGCAGCAGCAAACAAATCCCGCTGTGCGGGCGTCACAGTAACGGCAGTCCGCGCGCCGCGCTCCACGCCTCCAGCCACCGCTGCCACCCCCTCCCCCGCCGCCGCGCAGCCCGCCAGGGCGCCGCACACGCACAACATACTCATCGGGCCCAACAACGTGAGTTACTTTATATCTGCAGCAGCGGCGAACAAATCCCGCTGTGCGGGTGTCACAGTAACGGCAGTCTCCAGCCACCGCTGCCACCCCCTCCCCCGCCCCCGCGCAGCCCGCCAGGGCGCCGCACACACACAACATACTCATCGGGCCCAACAACGTGAGTTACTTTATATCTGCAGCAGCGGCGAACAAATCCCGCTGTGCGGGTGTCACAGTAACGGCAGTCTCCAGCCACCGCTGCCACCCCCTCCCCCGCCGCCGCGCAGCCCGCCAGGGCGCCGCACACGCACAACATACTCATCGGGCCCAACAACGTGAGTTACTTTATATCTGCAGCAGCGGCGAACAAATCCCGCTGTGCGGGTGTCACAGTAACGGCAGTCTCCAGCCACCGCTGCCCCCCCCTCCCCCGCCGCCGCGCAGCCCGCCAGGGCGCCGCACACGCACAACATACTCATCGGGCCCAACAACGTGAGTTACTTTATATCTGCAGCAGCGGTGAACAAATCCCGCTGTGCGGGTGTCACAGTAACGGCAGTCTCCAGCCACCGCTGCCACCCCCTCCCCCGCCGCCGCGCAGCCCGCCAGGGCGCCGCACACGCACAATATACTCATCGGCCCTAACAACGTGAGTTACTTTAAGGGTCACCTATTTGCCACTCGTGGCTATGGTTACGTTTTACTCCTCGGTCTTTCTTAAAATTACAAATGAATACCATTAAAAATTACAAAATTATGAGTTTGTTCTTGAATCGGAAAAAAATTTAAAGAAATCTGACAGTTACGCGGCCTTTTGCGTAACCGAGCAAATTTTTTATTTGATAATAAACATTTCTTATTTTTATTAATTTCCATGGTGCGTCACCAACTCATAATGTTAGCAGAGCGACTGGGGAATTTCTTCAAGTCAACTTTTGTCCCCTGCCTCGAGTCTGGCCTGGCCGTGATAGGATAACAACAAAAACATTTGATCCACCCTTAAATGTTTGAAATGTATTGGCAAAATTGATGTCTGTATACAGGGTGGTCCAAACCTTGACGTCAAAAAATTTTTTTTAGATTCCTCACGTCATGGGCTATCAGAATATACCCCATGTATGTTAGCCGATTTTTTGTAGTTTTCGAGTTATGAATTTTTGAATTTTTTTTCTTTGGGAAATTCTGGAGTGAAGAAATTTATTATTAAAAAAAAACTATTGGGTTTTTTTAATAACTTATTTTTGTAAAAGTATTACTACAAATAAAGCATTTACTGACAAAAAAATTAACGTCCTCACTTTGATACAAGTAGGATAAAAAAATACCAAATTCAAAATTTTACGTTAAAAACGCATCAAAATAGCATTATTGTACGTAAATAAAAAAAATAAAACATATCCCAAGGATTTTTGGTATTCTAAATCCTGCCTTAGACCTTAAGCCTTCGTAAAAGCAAGAAAAAAGTGATACTTAATGATGAGGATTTTTCGGAGTAGTCGGTTAAATAAACTTAAAAAAAAGCTTCTAAATTTTTTATTTAAAAATAAAGTAAAATTTCGTCTGTTTTGTTGTTCTTATCAATAAACAAAGACAGAAAATACCACGAAAACTCAATTCGTGTAGTTATTATACGAAATTTTACTTTATTTTTAAATTAAAAATTTAGAAGGTTTTTTTTAAGTTTATTTGACAGACTACTCCGAAAAATCCTCATGATTAAGTATCACTTTTTTTTTGCTTTTACGAAGGCTTAAGGTCTAGGGCAGGCTTTAGAATACCAAAAATCCTTGGGATATGTTTTATTTTTTTTATTTACTTTATTTTTAAATTAAAAATTTAGAAGGTTTTTTTTAAGTTTATTTGACAGACTACTCCGAAAAATCCTCATGATTAAGTATCACTTTTTTTTTGCTTTTACGAAGGCTTAAGGTCTAGGGCAGGCTTTAGAATACCAAAAATCCTTGGGATATGTTTTATTTTTTTATTTACGTACATTAATGCTATTTTGATGCGTTTTTAACGTAAAATTTTGAATTTGGTATTTTTTTATCCTACTTGTATCAAAGTGAGGACGTTAATTTTTTTGTCAATAAATGCTTTATTTGTGGTAATACTCTTACAAAAATAAACTATTAAAAAAACCCAATAGTTTTTTTTTATAATAAATTTCTTCACTCCAGAATTTCTCAAAGAAATTCTGGAGAACTACGAAAACTACAAAAAATCGGCTAACATACATGGGGTATATTCCGATAGCCCATGACGTGAGGAATCTAAAAAAAATTTTTTGACGTCAAGGTTTGGACCACCCTGTATACGGTGCTCGCGAGCATTGCGAGAGATTTTAACTGTACATTCTAGACGTTAAAATAAACAAAAAAGATTATGTGGTCAAATGTCACCATTTTACCAACAAAATTTTTGTTATTGTTTTTTTTTTACCTTTTAACATTTGCAGTACTTTTTATCATACCAAAAATTTGTTAATATGTTTTCTTTCTTTAAATTTCTTAATCTTCTTAATTCTTAATTTAAATTTCTGTCAGGTTGTTTCGTTAAGTCTATTTTTTTGTGATTGTCAAACAAAAGGTGTGGTAAAATTAGAACACATTGTGGTAGCATTGTAATAAAAAAATATTTTTATAGCGAGTTACGTCGAAAAACTGATTTCGAAAAAAAAAAGGTTGATTATCTCTGAAACCAAGCCGAATCCAGCAAATTTTATATAACATTAAATACTCGAAATATACTCACGTTTGAGTACTGCAAAATTACCTACTCTTTAAAGTTCTTTTCAATTTATTAAATAGAAGTTCTGTACAAAAATTACTGCAATCTACATCTTAGTAATAATTTCTTCGTGTATTATGTCGTGCATGATGTTAAATAATTTATTTTAACTACAGTCATCATCCCAATTCCAAAACTGTGTAATTTTTGTTTCCCTTTCGAAAGAACTACAAAAAAATTGTCATGTTCAGAAGTTAGCACCCTAAATGATTATAATTTATGTAATTTATATTCTTTACAGATATCTGGCCCAACCATAATCACCAACCCTCCCCTCCAAACCCAATCCATATCCGTCAACCCCCTCCCGGCCAAGTCTGCAGACACCCTCCCCCTCTCCACACAAGCCCTCGGCCACGTCTCCGTCGTCACCCCCTCTGTCACCGTCACCTCTCGCCGGAACAACACCAGCGTCACCATGATCAACACCCAGAACCACAGGATCAGTGTCTTCGAGCCATATCCTATGAGGGATACAGTTCAGCATTTCTGTGAGAAGCATTTGGATAAGATTAAGGCGTATATGGATATGGTTTCGCTGAGGTTACCGCCGCCGGCCAAATGCACTATTGAAGGTAATTTGCTTTTATTATTTGACACGCTCTCCCAAAAACTGCATTCAGTGTCATTTCAAAAGTCCTTATTTCGCATGATGCTCTTAGAGTAATAAGCGCTTCTGAAAGAAATTCCTCTTATATGTATAGTCAGAATAAACAGGTAAGATTAATTAAAAAAATAGAAATAAAAATAAAATTTGTATATTTTGTATTATTTCGTTGTCGCTCAACAGTGCATATTTTGCAGAAACTTACTTTACAGAAAAAGTCAGTTTAGAGAAATAAGCGCTTTTAAATTGGGCTTTTCTTAATGGGACTAACATCAGACGGGGAAAGAAATACCTGGTCCCATAATGTTAGGCTAGCGAACAGCAGAGGTTAATAAAAAATCCGATTTTATTTTCGTTATTTAGTAATTCTCTATTAAGAATTTGTTGAGTTTCATCACTTTTTGTCATTCGGTATTATCACTCCAAAATCAACTAGTATAGTCATAAATTCCGACTTAATTGGTCATATCCTCTAGCCGCCCAGAGGCCTATTAAAATGTCTCCTCAAACAAAAGAAATTATATTCTATATCATACACTATTAATTCAAAATTCACTGTCAAATTTTATCGTGTGGGCGGCAGGAAGATACGAGACGGATAAGAGTTTTAAATCCAAGGGTGTCATCACAGTCAATGGTTTTGGACCAAACCAAAATTAAAAGTGACTAATCAAAAGCTTGGCCGTGTGGTGACGGCAGCGGCAGTAAGAATACATTTGTCACCACCCCAACTCCTCCTGCGGGTGTCGTAAGAGTCGACTAAGGGATTAAAGTGTCACTGACCATTATTTGATAAAAGATTGATGATGGGCAGCAGCGTCATCATAGTTGACACGTTGCTGCGATCGCCAATCCGCTTGCCCAGCGTGGCGATTATGGCTATTTACCTCCTGATGCGTATAGCATAGTTAATAGGAGAGGCCTGCGTCCTGCAGTGGACTATCATAGGCTGATGCATGCAATCAAAAGCCAAGCCATCTAACATAAACAATTATCCCCAGAACGACGCTCGAAGAAACAAGCGCGCCTGCAATTCGCCTGCGGCACTCGCGGCCCGCACTGTCTCTACTCACGCACACTCTTCACCATGAGAACCAGGGCCCCTCGCGTCTGGATCCACCTGATGTTCCTGGCGTTACAAGCGCGACATGCCGCCGCGCTGTCTTCTAGGGATGCCTCTGTGTCGAGCCTTAAACACTGCTGGGATATACTCAAGTGCGAGAACAAGACGTTCCTGACGTTGGTTACTAGCGCCTTCCCGGGGATTAAGGTAAGAAAGATACTCCATCCACACTATTTTCTATAAATCTTCTGTTCCTATGACTTCACCATAGATACTAGAGCTACTAGCGTTTGGATTCACCTCTTGTTCTTGGCGATACTAAGGTAAGGCTTGTTATTAAGGTATGAGGGCTACCGAGAACTTCGATATTTTTGATAGCTATTTCTGCTCAAAAGTGAGTGGATTAGCAAAAACGTCTCCCTTTGTTGCTTGGCAAAGTAGAAGCCAATTCCATCTCCATGGCAAGCGACAAAGTTGAACATTTTTCATAAACCGCGCACAAATATGTAGGAAAGGCAATATTTGAACATTTTTGAAACTTATGTTGAAGCAAATTATTCAATAGTACATTATTGCAGAGGCCGGGAAAGCGAATTTCGTGGATGAGTATTTTTTGTCGGACGAAGCGAAGCTGAGGCCGACAATTACATACGAATCCACGAAATTCTATTTCCGTCCGAGGCACATATAGGACTTTTCTCCAAACATGCAAGGAAATAAAACAAAATTTATTACAATCGATTAAGTAATTCTTCTTGCAAATTGAATAACAATTGAAAAGAAAAAATCTCTTATGATTCCCGCCTAAACTTTTTTTTAATGCATGGTCGTTCATAAAAAATAGTAACGATATCTATGGTTTCATTAAACCGTACCTACACGACCTGACACACCGAGGCGTTTGTAACTCATGATAGAACGAGACGGCCATAGATTTGATCGCCGTCTCTCGCTCTATCCAGACCAGGCGTTTGGTCGTGGCTTTAGAATTTGGCTGTATGCATTTTTTTCAAAGTCCAAAAGTAGTTTTTAAGAAGTAAAAAACAATACATTAATGGATTTTAGTACAATTTCGCGGCCGCAAAAACTGTACAATAATGAAAATCTTTTTTTTTAATTTGAGCTGGTACATAAGAAGGTACTTCGCGTTTCGTTTTTGCTACATTAATGCGAACATTTCCGAGCATATTGGAGAAAATTGCTTTTTCCAACCTGCCAACCAATTCTCAACTAATGTAACTTGAAGGGTCCACGGAAAGAACATGTTTAGTTCTTCTAAAAGCCAGGGCAAATTTGCACCATAATCTATTATAAGTAAGGTTGATTTTCCTTCTGAAATTTTAATTGACTAGACATGTTATTTCCGTAGAGCCGTGGACCCTTCACTTACTCTTCAAGGTCAATCTTAATGAACAATGTTTAAAATGGCACTAATTCCGAACGGCGCAATCAAATATTGGTCCATAGAAAACATTATCAGTCTATTATCTGCACCAAAATAAAGCTGCTTTGTTTGAAGTTTCAAACGTTGTTCAATTCTACAAGTTCTACTACGGTATAAATATCCTCATGTTCACAATAGCACCCTACAAAACCTACATTATCTGCAGGAGCAAGAAATGCTGCTAAACGAGCTCCGCTCCGCGGGTTTCTTCGACGTGTTCTCCCTCACCACCCCCCTCGAGGCCGACGCGCCGCCCACCGCCGCCACCTGGGGCTGCTTCCTCTGCACCCACCCGGAGAGGGCCCCAGGGTTCCTACAACCCGGGGCTCCCGTTATAGAGGGCACGTTGAAGGAGAAAAAGGGGCGGTGGAGACTGTTCCGACGATGGCGCACTCGGTACTTTACGCTATCCGGGGCACACCTAAGTTGCAAGGGAGCGGTGAGTTTTTGCCTTTTAAAAACCCTAGGTAGCTATCTGTGGCTTAGAGGGTGAAACTGAAGGTCATTAGTGACTTCCTTGGGGCTGTTTTCTGTACGCATGCGGAGAGGGCCCCAGGGTTCCTACAACCCGGGGCTCCGGTTATAGAGGGCACGTTGAAGGAGAAAAAGGGGCGGTGGAGACTGTTCCGACGATGGCGCACTCGGTACTTTACGCTGTCCGGGGCACATCTAAGTTGCAAGGGAGCGGTGAGTTTTTGTCAATAACCTTTTAAAAACCTTGGGTTACTATCTGGGGCTTCAGTGAAACAGAAGGTCATTAGACTTACTTACTTAGGGCTGTTTTCTGTACACACTCGGAGAGGGCCCCAGGGTTCCTGCAACCCGGGGCTCCGGTTATAGAGGGCACGTTGAAGGAAAAAAAGGGGCGGTGGAGACTGTTCCGGTGATGGCGTACTCGGTACTTTACGCTGTCCGGGGCACATCTGAGTTGCAAGGGAGCGGTGAGTTTTTGTTAATAATCTTTTATCTACAGGAATATCATAATTTCCCTGTTATGTATTCAGAAGCGGTAATGTAATGACCTATATTAAGAGACCGGTGTCTGTGGCTGTATCATAATGTTAACATTAAAGTACAGGCAGAGTACAGTGCATCATAATGTTGACATTAAAGTATCGTCGTCATGATATTAATTTTAACATTATGAAGTCAACTTCTTTTTGTTGTTTTTTTGTCAATAAATATTTATTGTAGGATATCCTTACTCAAATTGAGTGATTTCAACTGATTTGAATTTTTATATTTAGAGGTAATTACTTAGTGGATATCAATGAAAATAAAGGTAAATTGTCATTCTAAACTTGATATGGATGTAGATAAAGTTATGTATGTGACTGTACATAATTAGGCATTAAACACTCGTGTGATATTATTATGAAACTCGCCTACGGCTCGTTTCATAAAACCACACTCATGTTTAATGCCTCTTATTATGCGCCAGCCACATAAATAACTATTAAAAACCTTGGGTTACTATCAGGGGCTTCAGTGAAACTGAAGGTCATTAGACTTACTACTTGGGGCTGTTTTCTGTACACACGCGGAGAGGGCCCCAGGGTTCCTACAACCCGGGGCTCCCGTTATAGAGGGCACGTTGAAGGAGAAAAAGGGGCGGTGGAGACTGTTCCGACGATGGCGCACTCGCTACTTTACGCTGTCCGGGGCACATCTAAGTTGCAAAGGAGCGGTGAGTTTTAGTCAATAACCTTTTAAAACCCCTGGGTTACTATCTGGGGCTTCAGTGAAACTGAAGGTCATTAGAGACTTCCTTGGGGCTGTTTTCTGTACACACTCGGAGAGGGCCCCAGGGTTCCTACAACCCGGGGCTCCGGTTATAGAGGGCACGTTGAAGGAGAAAAAGGGGCGGTGGAGACTTTTCCGGCGATGGCGGACTCGGTACTTTACGCTGTCCGGGGCACATCTAAGTTGCAAAGGAGCGGTGAGTTTTTGTCAATAACTACCTTTTTCATCACACTTGCTGTCTAAACGCGCCATTGCTTGCTTGCGTAGCGGGAGTAATAGAAAAGTGAAATTCCCTAGGGAGTAATAGAAATGTCAGTACGTCACAGAACAATATTTTTGGTTAAAATAGTTTTTTTTGTCGGCAAGTGTGATGAAAAACATTGTATGCATCACGGTCGGTAAGCGGAATACTAACTCGAGTCATTAAAAGCCCTCCGCCTACGGCGTCGGGCTTCTAACACTCTCGTTAGTAATTCCGAACTTTTTTTTTTTTTTATACCACGTCGGTGGCAAACAAGCATACGGCCCGCCTGATGGAAAGCAGTCACCGCAGCCTATGGGTGCCAGCAACCCCAGGGTGTCACATGCGCGTTGCCGACCCAATAAAAATAACGTTGACGTTAAGGTCTTACCTCCCTTGATGCACAATGTACTATTAAAAACCTTGGGTTACTATCTGGGGCTTCAGTGAAACTGAAGGTCATTAGACTTACTTACTTGGGGCTGTTTTCTGTACGCACTCGGAGAGGGCCCCAGGGTTCCTACAACCCGGGGCTCCGGTTATAGAGGGCACATTGAAGGAGAAGAAAGGGCGGTGGAGACTTTTCCGGCGGTGGCGGACTCAGTACTTTACGCTGTCCGGGGCACATCTGGATGCTTAGACAAGTTGCCAATCGCTAACGCTCACTCATCAGTCGTAAACGAAAGGCAGCTAACTGTCTTTGTCGCACTAATTTGAAAGAGTGACAGAGAGGGAAAACTACGATACGCTACAAAGCGCTAGCGATTGGCAACTTGGCTAAGCTTCCTGAGCTGCAAGGGAGCGGTGAGTGTCTGTTAATAGCCCTACCTTTTACAAAACCTCTATTGAATGCCCAGTTAGAGAGCGTAGCAACTGAAGATGGGCCTGGCCCCAGTTATACAAGGAACATTGATATGGAAGGGACGAAAAAGCCGGGGGGTTATTCGATTCATCATCATCGTTTCACCCGTAAGATTGCTAAGACCTATGCTCGGTCTCCCTTTGGACCTTAACATACACTGGTTGAAAGCATTCTTCATAAGGTCCACTTTTACCGATTACCAAAAATTATTTCGCATTTGCTATTCATCAATCCTAAGTGCCCAGTAAATTGAGAATTCGTCATGTATTGTCATTTCGGCCTTATGTCAAAAGATATCTTTAGATGTGGTTAGGTTATTTTCATAAAAAATCTCATTCGTTTACAGAGTGGTGGCGAAAGCATAGACATCAACCAAATCCGCTCAGTGAAAGTGTCCCGCGGCGCCCGGAACATCCCCAAAGCCTTCGAAATCTTCACCGGCGACCAGACCCTGATCCTCAAACCAGCTGCGGGGGACGCTGAAGAGTGGGCGCAGTGTTTGAGCATCGCTGTGGCTACGTCACAAGCGAGGCACCAGCCTGCTAAGGCGAACAGTCTGCCTGCAAGGGGACTGACCCTAAAGAGCTTCTGACCCGGTATGTAGCCATAAGACCCTCATTTTCAATACTATAGGGGTGATGAGCAATGGGCGCAGTGCCTCAGTATCACTGATGTGGCTACGTCATAAGCGAGGCACCAGCCTGCTAAGGCGAACAGTCTGCCTGCAAGGGGCCTGACCCTCAAGAGCTTCTGACCCGGTATGTAGCCATCAGAGTCTCATCTTCAAGACAATAGGGGGTGACGAGCAATGGGCGCAGTGCCTCAGCATCGCTGTAGCTACATCACAAGCGAGGCACCAGCCTCCTATGGCGAACAATCTGCCTGCAAGGGGCCTGACCCTCAAGAGCTTCTGACCCGGTATGTAGCCATCAGACCCTCATCTTCAAGACAATAGGGGGTGACGAGCAATGGGCGCAGTGCCTCAGCATCGCTGTAGCTACATCACAAGCGAGGCACCAGCCTGCTAAGGCGAACAGTCTGCCTGCAAGGGGCCTGACCCTCAAGAGCTTCTGACCCGGTATGTAGCCATCAGACCCTCATCTTCAAGACAATAGGGGGTGACGAGCAATGGGCGCAGTGCCTCAGCATCGCTGTAGCTACATCACAAGCGAGGCACCAGCCTGCTAAGGCGAACAGTCTGCCTGCAAGGGGCCTGACCCTCAAGAGCTTCTGACCCGGTATGTAGCTATCAGAGTCTCATCCTCAAGTCACTAGGGGATATTGAGGAGTGGGAGCAGTGCCTCAGCATCGCAGTAGCTATATCACAAGCGAGACACCAGCCTGCTAAGGCGAACAGTCTGCCTGCAAGGGGCCTGACCCTCAAGAGCTTCTGACCCGGTATGTAGCCATTAGACCCTCATCCTCAAGTCGTTAGGGGATGCTGAAGAGTTGTCGCAGTGTTTGAGCATCGCTGTAGCTACATCACAAGCGAGGCACCAGCCTGCTAAGGCGAACAGTCTGCCTGCAAGGGGACTGACCCTCAAGAGCTTCTGACCCGGTATGTAGCCATCAGAGTCTCATCTTCAAGACAATAGGGGGTGACGAGCAATGGGCGCAGTGCATCAGCATCGCTGTAGCTACATCACAAGCGAGGCACCAGCCTGCTAAGGCGAACAGTCTGCCTGCAAATGGACTGACCCTCAAGAGCTACTGACCCGGTATGTAGCCATCATACCCTCATCCTCAAGTCACTAGGGAATATTGAGGAGTGGGAGCAGTGCCTCAGCATCACAGTAGCTACATCACAAGCAAGACACCAGCCTGCCAAGGCAAACAGTCTGCCTGCAAGTGGCCTGACCCTCAAGAGCTTCTAACCCGGTATGTAGCCATCAGAGTCTTATCCTCAAGACAGTAGGGGTGACGAGTAAAGGCGCAATGCCTCAGCATCGCTGTAGCTACATCACAAGCGAGGCACCAGCCTGCTAAGGCGAACAGTCTCCCTGCAAGGGGCCTGACCCTCAAGAGCTTCTGACCCGGTATGTAGCCATCAGAGTCTCATCTTCAAGACAATAGGGGGTGACGAGTAAGGGTCTCACTAAACCAATCGACGCGGAGTCGACTTTCGCCGAGTGTTTTACACAACACTATTCGCATTTAGCCGATCGACCGTCTCCGCGGCTGAACACCTGCGTTAAGCAGTCTCAACCTCCTTACGGCCGCCGAAACGCTCGATCGGCTGCGATTTGCTACCGCAACAGTTGTAAAGCGGCGGTCGGCTCTCCCGTGCTCCGTCCTGCCGTCGAGACGTCAGACAGCACGCGTACAGCCGCTGAGTCCGACGAACAGATAGATAGGACAGCGGGTGATCGGCAATCGTAAATCTCATTTTTGGAGACTAGTTGTTAGTAACTAGTTTGAAATTGAACAGACGTGTATGATTACGACAGTATTACTTCGTGTTGTCAGATCTATTGCAGATTTTAATGTGGGTAATAATTCAAATGACTAAATACAAACGCATCAGTAGCTACTTCGGCCGTCATCGGCTCTTTTCGGCCGTCGTCAGCTATGTTCGGCCGTCGAAGACGCTGAACGGCTTCCGCCAGCTCTGACCGGTCCTTATCGTAGGTACTCGGCCGTGATCGGAGCCGTTCAACTCTTTCCGGCACCGTACGGCGGTATTAGGAGATTTAGGAATGCGAACGTGTGCGTTAGGCTGGAAACGGGGTCGTACGAATGCGAACAGCTTTACGGCAAAACGCCGTTTTCCCGTCGAAAGACGTCGTTTCGCGCGGGCCGAGCCGATTTACGATGTCCTCGCTCTTATTGCGTTGACATAAAGCTTTTTCCGTACGCGATTAGCCGAAACGGCGTCGACTAGTTTGGTGAGACCCTTAAGGCGCAGTGCATCATCATCGCTGTAGCTACATCACAAGCGAGGCACCAGCCTGCTAAGGCGAACAATCTGCCTGCAAGGGTCCTGACCCTCAAGAGCTTCTGACCCGGTATGTAGCCATCAGACCCTCATCCTCAAGTCACTAAGCTACATCACAAGAGAAGCCTCAGCCTCCTAAGGCGAATAGCCTGCCTGCAAGGGGCCTGACGGCACGTATGTTCTATACATCACAATTAGTCATCATTGTCACTTCGTAGGACGCCAAGATCGGATATCTCTGCTGATCATTAACCACTCATTCTCAAAACAGATTTTGGGGTTTGTATGTGCAGAACTGTTGTTTTCTATATCTATTGAAATGCCTTGATATTTTTCACTTTTAATGAGGTGGTAATTTGCCACTTTTAATAATATTTGAATATTCACATCAATTGAGAATTTTACGCAAATAAACTCCAAACCAAACCACCAAATTTATGAGTATACTCGAACTAATTTTGCCAATGTCTACGCTTTTTCAGGTCAAATTGCTGGCTAGCTTTCTGCAGGTTTGACTACGACAGTTGACCGCAAAACTTTTCATATGGATGTGCTCGAGTAAGTCTTGATGAAACTAATAACTTTGTAACAATATTTTCGCAATATTATTAAAAAAGTATTGTGTTTTTTGTCTTCCTTCTCGACTGCTTTCAAATGAAAGCGGAAATTATCATGTTACAGCGAATAAGTACTGCCAAAATGTTGACTGCATTATTGAAATAGATCTCATATGTAATATACTCGTAAAGTCTAGTATAACGTGTATGCGGTCAACAAGATTTGAAATTTTTTGCATTTGGTAGCACTGTAATGTTTTTATAGTTGTTTTCTGTATATCTACAATTTTATATGTATATTGTGACAATGAGAAAGACGCATATTGTATTGTATAGGCTTTTAGGTGTCATAACAAATGTCTTGAATAATATTGAATGTTTCAATCTGTTGCCAATTAGTATAAGAGGAATCTTGCGCAAAATGTATTTGAAGAATACATATATTTGTAATTATTATCTATCTTATATGCCATTATAGTCCTAAATGGCAAACCTTTTCTTCGCCAAATACTTAATATAGGTATAACAAGAGTCTTGATGCAGATTATTGTGCATTTAAAGCAAAATTAATGCTCACTACATATCTATACTTAAATGTAAACTTATGACAGCGCATCAGTCGCATTATATCTTAATATCGTAAGATGCTTCATTACATTATGACCCGTATTGCGTAATAGATTAGGACATTTTGATGTACTTATTATATTATAAAGCTATTAACTTGCGAGTGCCTTATATATATTGTAGGTTAGCGTAGGATGCCGTTCGAGCTTAAAGTACAATGAATTTATATACATGTTTATATACTTACATTATTTGTTTCATAGTCAGTTAGTCGCTTATTGTCGTATGCTTATAGCGGTATATGTATAATTGTATAATGCTTTTAGTATATAAATAAATAATGTATTCTTAATGATTGACAATGAGATTTTGTAAAAAGCTCTAAGACTGATTGCTGGTCATACGTCTACTTGTTTATATTGTTGGAGACCAAACGTTTGTGATTCAAAATTGACATTCCCGTCCTGTTTGACAGTCTTGATAATTATTTAATAATTATTGTGGTCTCAAATTATTTTAATGGTTGTACGAAATGACATTATTATTACGTTAGTTAGTTTTGGATGCTATATTTCCCAGTTTTTTGACTTGCCAATCGCATTTGAGAGCGCAACCGCTGTGGGGGTGACGTAGGTGTAGATTTCTGTACAAATCTAATAGTAGCGTAAGTTTAAAACTTAAGAAAGCCCCTCGTCTATGTAGGTGTAAACTATGAAGGGTATTCTGTTTCTCTCCGGTGTTTATGTTTGCCCTTACCACTCTTTTAACCTTTTAATGAATTTAATGCACAAGACAGACAAAAACACATTTCAAATGTGAACCATAACATCATTCAATAGAGTTCAACACCAAAATGGCCATATATGGCTTCGAATATAATAAAGGGTTACACTCCTCGGCAGTTAAGATGTAAATCCTGATACATGCACGTCTTTTTAGGTTAGAAAATCTATTGAACTGAAAGATGTCAGGATTTACTGACTGGATATCTTCCGGATATTACAAAACGTAGTCCACATGCACAATCTAGGATTAGGCTGCTAACACTAGGTTAAACGAATAGTAGTGACAATAATGTATAGACTTAACCTATTAACCCAGTGTTACTTAGCTAACTCTAGATTGTGCAAGAGGACATTGATAAAAAAAAACCCAGATCCATCCTTAAAGCTTATGCTTCTTTGTTGCAAACTGGTGTTGTAATTTTACCGCCATGAGTTAACAGAAAAGAGATACTTAACATGTTTAACCCTTCGTATGCCTTGTCCCGTATCCGTCCTAACCCGTTTGGACCTTAATTTATGAATTTCAAGGTCATGCATTTTTTTTTGACAGTAGCATACGAAAGGTTAAATTGATATATGAAATACGCAATGTTAAAACTGATACGTTTTGATCACATGGACCCAATGGGACTTTCTGAGATTTTCAAGTGGTAGTAATGTTCTGAATAACTCTAGCGCCGATGGGCGCGGCGATCATCACCAAATATCGAGTGTTCATGTAACCAAATTGTTTATTTGATTGTTATCTTACTTAGGTGCTTCCACTGTTAGAGTAGCTAGCAGGCGATAAAACTATAATTATGGGTGTATAGATGACCATTCAAGATCCTTATTACAATATGCATAAAGTTCAAGAATGTTCAGTTAACTGTCGTCTGTTAAAAATAAATACAAAAGTGCCACATTCCAAAATCAGTTGCTTTTGTTTTTAGAATCAAATGTTGTCCACGCTAGAGTTTCATATGCAATAGTAACTCGTTTTGATATGCGACGCCTTTGTATTTAACAAACGCTGTGTTAGCGATGGTCTGAATTCGAATTGAATGGACCACATTTCAAATTAAATAAAATTTTCAAGCAGGTTCATCTCCAAAGACCCGATTTAATATAAGTCAAGGTTCAAGGAGCAATATAGACCTACACACACGCATAAAGTTGAAATTTCGTTTTGCAACTTCTGAGTGACAGTTTTTGTGTTGGGTCATTATTTGGGCGTTTGTTCCGGGTCATTTTCGTAGTCACACTTTTCGCGATAACGGCTGATTATTTTAACTTCGTGTCTGGTTATCTTGTAAATGTACGGGACATCTACCAAATAACCGAAATTCACCATAAAGCCTACAGCCAACTCTTAGAAAATGGGACCACGAAAATGAATGAAACGCTCCAATAATGAGCTTAATTGACGTGGCGTTGAAAAGGTTAAGATGCGTTTTAACTTAACATTCTGAAATAACATCCAAATCAATCAATCCATTCCGCAATATTATAGTTTTGTTGCCTGCCCTGTAGGTTAGCGTAGCTGTAGAAACTGTGACGTCCATTTACAATTATAATTATTTGATAATAGTTTGTCGGTTCAAGTTAAAGCTTGACATAATTACAATTAACTTATAATTTGCTCACCTGTTTGTCTGTACAATTTAATTTTATTACTTTTGTACTGTTGATGCCATTATTTTATTATGAACGAGTTCAGGTTGTCTGTTAATTTTGAAGATTTTTATAATAAGTATTTAGTGCTACAATAATAAATAACCAACATACTGGCCTATATATTGACTTACGTGGGTGGCGTTGACCTTGCAGACCTTTTAATTTCAGGTTGCAAAAGATTTAGTTGACAGCACGATTTTGATATGATACCAAATCGACTTTTTCGGGCGATTATTTTTCTAGTTTGCAAGAAATTTTCCGCGAATTTGTAACTGATTCTTAAGTTATTTCTTTTAACTAACTGTAATTAGTCGTTAAAATTATGCCATAGGCAGTCTTTTTGCTTTAGGGTGCGGCTCCACAGACGCGGAGCGGAGCGGAGCT
>JALPQI010002829.1:0-76001 GCA_025490895.1 Thaumatotibia leucotreta | reverse complement strand
TATTGTAATCGGGAATTGATTACGAAATGCCCAACTCTGCCCGATAATACTGAGCTTCCTTTTTCAAGGATGCTGTAGATCTTTGGAAGTTGATTTGCCCCAACGCCGACCTGCCCGCGTCTCCTAACTCGCAGCGGCAATGGGACGAGCCGCTCTGCGTACTGGTACGGGATAATCTTACTAAAACGTTCACCAGTCCGACAGATCGCGCTCGTTTCTTTGCTTGTTGCAGATGGGAGTCAGGGTCCTGGCTGCAGGCACTTCCTTCCAGAAATCTAGGTACCCTTTTATCCTAAAAATAAACCTTTAGACTCTCGGTTGCACCTACGTCTGGGCTCAGACTGTGTAGCCCCACATAAATGCCACTGCAACGCTAATGTGTCGTCGAAGGGGCTGCATCGTCTCTCGTGCAATAGAAGTGCTGGCCGTATAGCACGCCACGCTTCCATAAATGATATCCTGCGCCGAGCGTTCACTTCCGTGGGATTACCAGCAGTCCTGGACCTACGGGTAGCGCGGGACGACGGAAAGCGGCCAGATGGCATGACTCTTGTTCCCTGGGAGCTGGAGCACATGCGTGGATGCTTTGGCGCCGTCCCATCACCCAGGAACAATGAAAAAGGCCGGAGCGGCTGCGGAAGCAGCTGAACTCCACAAACAGCGCAAATATGCAGCTATAGATTCCAGCTGCATATTTGTGCCGTTTGGGGTAGAAACACTTGGCCCTTGGGGACCTGGAGCCCACGAGATTTTTAAAGGGCTCAAGAAGCGGCTCGTAAACGCCACCGCGGTGACCAGAGGGCTGGCTATTACCTCGCCCAGCGAATAGCAATTGCTATTCAGCGAGGTAATTCCGCCAGCCTTCTGGTAGTATTTTTTATTTGTAAATAATTGTAAACGTGTAGTATTTGTAGATATAGTTTTATTTCCTTAGTGTTAGTACTGTACAATAAATTAAATAAAATATAAGATGTCCATTCTAAACCACGCCATGAATGCAAAAAGGTTGTAATAGAGTGGCTAAAAACCAAAACATATGAAGAGGTAGAGAATCTTCTTCGGTGAATATACGAGCTATGCCTATTATTAATAATTAATACACACACACACACACCCACACCCACACACATACACACAAGCACACACACACACACACACACACACACACACACACACACACAAACACATATACAAGCACGCACGCAAGCGCTCTGATAAATAAAAAAAAATATTGAGTTACATTATATACCTACTTACGAGGGCTGGTTGAAATAAAATCTACTTGGTCAAAAAAAAAATACGAAAATGTTACTGGCTGAAATGCATTCGCGTTCATTGGTTATTCCTTTTTCAAATTTTGTGACATTCTTTTGTTTCGGGTGTCTCATTTGTGAACGATTTTCGAATTATTACAATATGTCGGGTGAAAAACTAAAATTAATAAAATTGAGCAGCGCGCAGTGATCAAATTCCTAACAAAAGAAGGTAATACGCCCTCACAGATTCGAGGGCGTATTTTACGTGTGTTGGGTGATTCGTGCCCTTCCGAATTCACCGTAAAATTCTGGTCTAAGCAATTTAAATTTGGCCGCGAAAGCCTGGAAGATGACCCTCGTAGCGGTAGGCCAGTTTCGGCTATTACGGAGAAAAATGTTGCCAAAGTAAAGAAAATAATTCTAGAAGACCGACGAGTGAAACAGTGGGAGATAGCTAGAGATGTGGGCATCAGTAAAGAAAGAGTTAACGAAATAATTCATGAGCATTTGAACATGTCAAAGGTGAGTGCACGTTGGGTCCCCAGAATGTTAACGGCTTTTGACAAGGTCAGACGGGTCAAATGTTGTGAGGAGTTTTTGGAAATGAGCCGTGAGATAGAGGAAGAAATTATGTCTAGGGTGGTAACGTGTGATGAAACCTGGATTAGACAGTGGGACCCAGAAAGTAAACAAGAGTCTTTACAATGGAAGTTTAAGGATGAAAAGCCTCCTAGGAAATTTAAAGTCCGTCCGTCAGCGGGCAAACTTATGGCTACAGTATTTTGGGACACGGAAGGTATATTAATGATAGACTATTTACCTAAAAAAATGACAATGAATGCTGAATATTATGCTAACCTACTACACCAGTTAAGAGATACAATAAAAGAAAAAAGAAGAGGGAAATTAAGCAAAGGAATTTTGTTGTTACACGATAACGCACCTATTCATACTGCTCGGACAACAAAGCTTGCCATGAAAGAAATAGGCTTCGATAACATTGACCACCCACCGTATAGTCCAGACCTAGCCTCCTGCGACTATTTTCTCTTCAGACATCTCAAAAAAGACCTCCGAGGAAGAAGATTTTCAACTGACGACGAAATGAAGGCTGCAGTAACTGACTTTTTTGACGACAAACCAAAAGAATTTTTTTTTTCATGGGTTAATGATTTGACAACACTTTGGGGTGTCTCCCAACACGAGCGGTATTATCGCTCACTGTGCGGCTCCATCCCCTTAGACTATTAATACGTGTTTCGTAACGAAATAAAGATTTTTGTTTTTGTTTTTGTTTGTTTGTTAGTTTATTTTGTTATATTTCTCTTATGTGTGTTGTATTTTTAAACGGTTTTTATTAACTTCACCGCGTATCAACTGTCGTCGATGCAATTCATAAACAAATGAATGTCAGCAGTGTACTGACTAGTGAAGTGGCCACCTTTCATCCACCAGTGCATGCTTGAGCACTTCTTCAGAATTTTTTTGCAAGGATAGGACCGATAATAAACGTATAATTTCAGAAATATCACGTGCGCCCGTATTCGTCTGTTTGAAATTTTAAAATGGCCGCCATTTAATTATCGTTGGCACAAAAAAAATATTGTTTGGTAATTTATCGATAAAATTGATTGTAGTTTAAGTCCTTAAAAGCTCTGACACCGCTAACCAAACACCCTGAATATCGCTTCAGTTCATTAAAACAGCGATCGTGACGGTCTTCCCAATGCCAGGCAACATTTTTCTTCAGTAATTCCCTAAGTAAGTGAGTTTTCTCTGAAAGATTCGAAATAAAGCTGCCCACATACGTTACTAGACCCAGAAATCTTTCTAGATCCTTCACATTCTGCGGCTTAGGCATATCTTTTATTGCTAATGTGTGCGAGGTATTCGGTAAAATCCCATGTTCCGATATCATCATCATCATCATCATCATCATATCAGCCGAAAGACGTCCACTGCTGAACATAGGCCTCTCCCAAAGATTGCCACAATAACCGGTCCTGCGCCACCCGCATCCAGCGGACTCCTGCGACCTTCACCAGGTCATCAGTCCACCTTGTGGTGTTCCGATATAACATGTCCTAAATATTTCAATTGGGACAACCCTATTTTACATTTCTGCTTATTTAGTTTAATGTTAATTTGTCTGCACCTCTCTAAAACCTGACGCAAACGCCTATCATGAACTTCCTTCGTTTCACCAGTACAAGTGGGTCATCTATGAATAATAGTACGATCAAATTGTACATAATTTTACCCTAAACTCGCAAATCAAGTAGTATCGCTGCATTTTTGGTATATATGGACAGTATAAAACCATATTTTGCAAGCAAAAAAAAGTTGTGCTAGCTGGGTAGTACGTGAAAAACTGCGAAATTTACGGCCATTTTTTAGTTTCTGATTTTTATTTAAAAAACCTTACGTTTTTTGATATCATATGTAAATAAACGTTTAAAGACTAATAAATTTCCAACAAATTGAGAAAACATGCATTACCGTAGGTCTTATAGTTTCAGAGATTCGAGACTTTAAAAAGTACCCCTTTTTGTAAACTAGATAAAATTTTGTGTTTTGCTAACGTTTTCGACTTAATATCGCCTCACCTAATTATGCTACGAAAAACATGCAATAATGACCTTATAGCGCACTTAATATTCTTTAATTTAAGGGTAAAATTAGGTCAATGAACTTTGTAGTTGAAAGTATAAACCCGAAATTCCAAAGGCAGGAGGCCCGCTATCTAAGTTTTTCATACAAATCGCAAGTCGAATCGCATAGCTGCAATTTTGGTATATTATAAAGGCCTTATAGATATATACGAAAATGCATATTAAAAGAAAAACAAAAAAATTATTTGGGCATAGGACGTAAAAAACGGAAAAAAATTCGCACTTTTTTAGTTTTTGACGTTTAACTAAAAATCTATTATCTTTTTGATACTGATTGATTGCTATAAAACTAAGAAAGAACATTAAATTTGAAAGGATTTAAGCTACGTTGCATCACCGTAAGTTATATATATTTTGAGATACGACATTTCATAAAGTGCCCCTTTATCAAAACATAAACAAATTTAAGGTTACGTTAAAGCTGAACACTAAATATGGGCAAAACGTTCGCGCTAAGAAAAAAAGTAATTGTAGATAATAACTACATTAAATTTGGAACAAATTGAGCCGATAACAATTACTGTAAGTCTTATAGTTGGGGTATACGAGGCTTCAAAACATGCATTTATTTTCTTAACTTAATGAAGGGCACATTTTGAAATGTCGTATCTCTAAATCTATATAATTTAGGGTAATGCAAGGTAGCTCAAATCCTTTCAATTTACCCTTAAATGAAAGAATATTATTTGCTCTATTATTTCACGTTTTTCGTAGCATAATTAGGTAAGGCGACATTAAACCAAAAACGTTAGCAAAACTCAACATTTTATCTAGTTTACAAAACAGGGTACTATTTGAAGTCTCGAATCTCTGAAACTATAAGACCTACGGTAATGCATGTTATCTCATCTTGTTACAAATTCATTCATCTTTAAACGTTACCTGATACATATTGTCAAAAAACGTAAGGATTTTTTTATAAATATCAGAAACTAAAAATAGACAGTAAATTTCACAGTTTTTCACGTATAACGCAGCTAGCACAACTTTTTTTTGCTTGAAAAATGTGGTTTTATACTGCCCTATGGTGTCTAAATAACATACCAAAAATGCAGCTTTACTACATGTTTTGCGAGTTTAATTTACGATTTGACCGTACTATAATATGGTACCCTCAAAATCAGCAAATTGTTCATATAGTCTCTTATGAAAGATCTCTGATGCCGACGAGATTCCAAAGGGCATTCGTAAGAATTTATACCTACCGAATACTGAATTAAAAGTACAAAAGTCAGTGGAATCTTCAGTTAACTTCACTTGCCAGAAAGATTGTTTAGCATCCAACGTACTAAAGTATTTAGCAACGGCTAAGTTAGCCGTTATCTCGTTTAGCGTTGGTAGTTTAAAATGCTCCCTACGTATAGCTTTATTAAGATCGCGCGGATCCAAACAAATTCTAAGGTCACCATTCGTCATACTATTTATCCAGTCGGTGGGTCCTTCTACTTTTGCCACGATTCCTTGCTGTAACATTTCGTCAAGTTTCCTTTTAACACCATCGCGTAACGCAATAGGTAGTTTACGCGGTGCATGGATGACCGGCCGCGCATCTTCTCGTAATCTTATTTAATACTCCCCCGGTAAACATCCCATACCTATGAATACATCTTCAAAATCATTTAATATCTCTGAACTACCGATCCCTACCAACGAATCTAAACTCATCACACGTTTAACGAGGTTCAGCTCCTCACACGTGGATCTTCCCAATACCGGCGGTGAATTGACGTCAGCAATAATGAATTTAAGTACGTACGCATTTCCCCTGCATATTACCTTTAGAAGCGCTTTACCTAACACCTTAATCTGATATCCCGCGTAGCCTGCCAACTTAACCCGTGTCTGCGATAATTCCTCATCTTTAATACCTATTTGCCATATGAATCTTCGGCGTAAAACGTTTACGTCAGCTCCAGTGTCTAAATTGAAAGATATAGGTACACCTTTAATCAAAATATTCGCATTCCAACTACTGTTTGTGTTAAATTGATTACCGTTACGACTCACCTGATCGGTCGAATTTTCTTGCACCGTATATACATGGTACATCCTTGCAAAATGGTTTGCCTTATTACAACGAGCGCATCGCTGACCGTACGCCGGGAATTTAAACTTATCATGCACCCATCCACAATAGTCACATTTTTTTGCCACTATTCCTGCTATTCTGCACACTCCGACGCGACGACGAAGATGAGCCCCTGCCGTTTCCACGCGGCGCCAACGGCGCGGAGCGCGAGCTAGACCGGCTGTCGGCGGCGCGGCCCCCACAACGGCACACGGCGGGCGGCCCGCGGCGTGGCGGTGGCGCCCTACGCTGGCCCTGAGTCCAATGCACCTCGCAAACCTGTTCTTCTCTTTGTTGCTCCGTGACCTCGTGAATATGACTGTGGTCTCCTTTTTCGGGCTTTATGTGATTTGCTTGTGCTCGCGACATTTTCGCTATCCGGCTGATATCCATTGCTTTTGTCAGTGTTAGGTCACTCTCGCGTAGCAACCGTTCTCTGAGACCATCTGCAATGAGGCCGCATATCAACCTATCCTTGATAAGTTCATCGTTCAGACTTCCAAACTCACAAGTCTTGGCCAACCTCTTTAACTCGAAGGTATATTGTTCAGTCGACTCGCCTTCCGACTGATTACGCATAAAAAACTTATGTCGCTCCATTGTTAAGTTCTTAGTGGGCAGGAAATACTGATCAAATCTAATTAACAAAGATGCTGTGCTCAAAAATGTTTCCGTAAATTGGTCATACATTTCTCGGCACTGCTCCCCAATCACATGCAATAAAATACTAATCTGCATCTCCTCTGTTTTATTGCCGAATTCACATGCTTTCGAATATGTCTCAAATGACTTCCTCCATTTTGACAATTGCCTGCTGAAATTGCCCGTAGTTACGCTCGCAATATCGTTTTCAAACAAAACGGCGAAGGCGGTTTAAGTGTTGACTCACTGTTTGATTCCCCGTTATTTAATCACCGAAATACGAATTTTATCACTTTTATACTATAGATTATCCAACTGCGCCATGTTAGGAGATAGGTAAACAACGGTTCCCTAATACAGACTGATTTATTTCATATCAAGCGTAGTCTACCCACATAATATCATTTATTGATATACATAACGCGGCAAGCTCCGATGCCTGACTGCCGTTGAGGGCAGAAAAAGTACCACAGGGGACCAGCGGACTAAGGGCACCCCTAACAGGGGTGTTGCTATTATCAGTCTTCTTTTGCTTTGCTTTACACTCTGCACAGACCCAGTCCTTAGGGACAACAACACCCTCGGGCAAAATTCTCGGGCTCATCCGCCTGCAACGTCATACTTTAAAGCCTATTAAATGTGACGAACATAATAACAACATTTCATTGCATGTTTGAGAAAATACATTTTTTACAAGGCGTTTAATACGATTGCCACAGCATATAAAGTACGTTGGGTTCTGCCTTTTCTCCGAACTTTTTTTGCCCTAATTTCATTTGCCAACCAACATTTCGCCGATGGTTCACTTTGACAACCAACTATTAGCAAATTTTTGTATGACAACGTTTCATTTGGCAGAATTATTATAAAACGGATTATTGTGATGACACAATGCTTTTATCATACTCATCATTTGTCAAATCTTTCACTAGGCCGAATAACGTTTCGTCATCCTTTTCGTATATGTACATGGATCTATTTATGATTTTGAACAACTTGTACTATGGGACCAAATATGAATACTCAACAAAAAATTACACTTCCATTGTTGTTCCATAGAAATAGGCTAAGGAGGATAAGGGTCGTCACCAAAATGTAAGCGTCGTTTTTTTCTTGAGTTTTCATATTTCGTATTATTTTAATCTTTGTAACACCATGTATTTCTAGGTATGTTTCACGAAACTTTAAATATAATTACTTACCCGAGGATGATAATGAATGCGCGCAGGCAACATAAACATAGTGTCGTTGGAGCTGTAGTCTGCATAGTGGTACCACGCGCCAAGTAGGTCACTTACATCTTCTCCTTGCTGTAAATATAAAAAAATATATATATTTATGAGATTAATTACATTCACATAAGAGATCAAGTTGGCGTTAATTTTCTATGTACATAATTTTGACTACGAAACCACACTTAGGGACCTATGGGCTCCTAAGAATTCAATTTTCGGCACTGTACTTAGGATCAAAAATTAATCAAGATGGCGGCTACTTTGCTTTAATTTTTGCCTCGGATCCATATTGAAGGATCTATCATATCCTCCGACAGGTATATACATTTTAGTCAAACAGGTCGCGAATTAGTTGGTAATAACTTAAGTAGTAGGTTAGCTAATAGCTAGATCCTGACGGCAACAACGACAAGCGATTACATCATAAGCCTTCTACTGCTACTAGTAATTACCTACATGATGCTGATGAATTGATGATATAGTGATCAATGCCAAGACATTACCGTGACAGCATGCTTTAGAGAGACATGGACTTAGGGTGAACAGAATTTATATTTTGTAACCTGTCTGGACAGAATGCCAAAAAAATGTAACGGTAACGATTGAAGGCTTTCCCCTGAAACGTGTATAGCATTTCAAATATCTCGGCTCGGATTATAGTTATTCAGTGCTAAAGCTACACCCGGCCAAGAGGGTGTCACTCCGCGATTCCGTCGCGCGCTACAAGTACATGCAGAGCGCCCCGTCGCCGTGGTCTATTCAATGGTTGGCGCGAGCTGTCTCGGAACGCAACGCACGTCTAAATTTACAACGCTGGCTCGTCAAGTATCGCGATATATCGCTTGCAAAATATTAGGATTATTTTATACATGTGCATGTGCATGTGCCGTGTGGTGACGGCAGTAAGAATACGTTTGTCACCACCCCAACTCCTCCTGCGGGTGTCGTAAGAGTCGACTAAGGGATTAAAGTGTCACTGACCATTCTACAAGATTGATGATGGGCAGCAGCGTCATCATAATGGACACATTACTGCGATCGCCAATCCGCTTGCCCAGCGTGACGATTATGGGCATTTACCTCCTAATGCGTCTATACGCATAGTTAATAGGAGAGGCCTACGTCCAGCAGTGGACTAACATAGGCTGATGATGATGATACATGTGCATCTTGATTGAAAAAAATATTTTTTCATCACACTTGCTGTCTATGTGCGCCATTGCTTGCGTGCATAGCGGGAGTAATAGAAAAGTGAAATTCCCTAGGGAGTAATAGAAATGTCAGTACGTCATTTATAGTACATTGTGCATCAAGGGAGGTAAGTACGGTATCACTAACGAGAATGTTAGAAGCCCGACGCCGTCAGGCGGAGGGCTTTTATGACTCGAGTTAGTATTCCGCTTACCTACCGTGATGCATACAATGTTTTTCATCACACTTGCCGACAAAAAAATAAGTTTTAAGACATAATATTATTAAATGACGTACTGACATTTCTATTACTCCCTAGGGAATATCACTTTTCTATTACTCCCGCAGAACCAAAGTAACCGAAATAGCTCTCCGAATCGCTAAACTGAAGTGGCAGTGGGCGGGGCACATTGCGCGTAGAACCGATGGCCGTTGGGGCGGGAAGGTTCTTGAGTGGCGGCCACGTACCGGAAGGCGTAGCGTGGGTAGGCCCCCCACAAGGTGGACCGATGACCTGGTGAAGGTCGCAGGAGTCCGCTGGATGCGGGTGGCGCAGGACCGGTCATTGTGGCAATCTTTAGGGGAAGCCTATGTTCAGCAGTGGACGTCTTTCGGCTGATATGATGATGATGATGATGATGATGATGATGATTACTCCCGCTACGCGCGCAAGCAATGGCGCGCTTAGACAGCAAGTGTGATGAAAATAATATTATGGCTAAAACTTATTTTTTTGTCGGCAAATGTGATGAAAAACATTGTATGCATCACGGTCGGTAAGCGGAATACTAACTCGAGTCATAAAAGCCTAACACTCTCGTTAGTAATATCATATTACCTCCCTAGATGCAGCCCCTCGACACTTCATACTATGGTAAATTATGAAAGCATTTGGTACCAACATTGAGATATAAAAATAATCTTATAGAATTAAAGTGCCTACTGTTGCATTTTATTAGCACATAATCATACTGGCCTTCAAACTTAGACGTATTATACTTTTATTTACCACCTAAATAGGTAAAACGTCAGTGTCAGAAGCGTACCGTCATAATTGTTTATTGTGAAAGCGAATCCCGGGTTCATGTTTTATTGTGTTTTATACAAAATATTTAAATGTTTGGTCTAAATGAGGGGCACATCAATATAGAAATGTGAAGTGTGTGGTGTTCGGCGTGGATTAAAACGAACTTCTGGCGTATTTTTGCCAACATTTCCCCTTGATCCAGGCAGGTCAGTATCAAATTATTCTATATTAGTAGCAAATTATTTTTTCATTTCATAATTGAATATATAATTTTTAACTGCAAACGATAACAGTTACTAATGAAATAAGAAATAATTTAAATGGCAAACGTCTAAATAAGGCAAGCTAATGCACAAATAGAGTGTAACAAAATTTATCGATAATCGCTTTATTTCAGATGTATATTATCGTCCGTGTCGTAGACACTGACGCTCCCTCTTACATCTCACGTCCGGTACCAGCCGTACTTAAATCCGCCGAAGAGGAAAAGAAACGAAAATATTTGAACTCTTGTGAAAAACGGCATGCGACATTTACTCCCCTTGTAACATCCGTGGATGGGATATTCGCACCTCAGATGTCCGCTTTCGTGAAACATCTCGGCGAAGCAATCGCTGATCGTTGGGACAGATCCCTCAGCGTAGTAATGGGCTGGCTTAGATCGAAAATTATAATTTCCATACTCCGTGCTACAAGCATGTGTATTCGGGGTACGCGCCACAAATTCAACTCCATCAAAAACTTCTTTGGCCTAAGCGATGGCGCAGCCCTACCCAATCTTTCCTCTACCTGACTAGAGGACCCAATATCTCCATCAGTGCTTGCGTGATAACTATTTATTTATTCTTAAATTACCCTTTTGTTACTATATTTTTGTTAATAAATGATTTATTTGTCATAAGTATTATCGAAGAAGAGTATCGGACGGAGAACGAATACAGAAGAGAGTACCTATCACCTTTTAATTCATGAAAACGATTTTGAGAAGCAATTCGAAATAGATTTAACAGGAATTGAAAATCAACCCATTGTATATTTAAGTGGTTACATTGCTTCCTGAGAAACAAAATCGCCTCTCCATAGTATAATATTTACGATTGGGCCCATAACCTACTAAGAAAATGAAATAAAAATACCTATACATACAATAAAAATATTTTTGTGTTATATTAAATAAATAAATAATAATAAATATTGTGTTATAGCCTTATTTTATTTTACCCTTTCATTATTTTATGGTAATATAAATTCAGTATTACGGTAGGTGCAGCAAAATTATTGCACTTTTATCGATATCGATAAACAGTAAGTGTAGTGAGTGTCGAGCTCTAGTGTTGCTTTTTTAAGTTGGTAGTATTGACATTGTATTGTGTACGTTGGCACAAAATACTTTCATAATTCGGTTTTAGGCTTGTTCGAGAGTGCCGTCTCTTAAAACGTAGTGATTAAATTCTCTTTGCCTAGATGCACAATGTACTATGTCAGACGCCTCATAGCGCCTTTCGTTATTCGTTTTCATACGTTGGAAATCGTATTTTCAACGACCCTTTTCTGAAAAATAAGTTTGGTTCCTTGTCAAAAATTATATAATCTTAGGCCCTACTGATGGCGTCTCGGGGGTGGCTCTGATAGTTCGAACCAAACGCGCTAGTTGCACAGGCCTGGTAAAACTAACTATTCATTTGTCACATAGGTTTAATAATAATTATATGTGTAGTATAAGCACTTAGTTGTTGACAGAATAGCTTCTAAGTATGTACAGTCAAGGGCATTAATATATATACACTTCTCCATACTGATCCCTTACAAATGTGTCTGTATATTAATGCACTCGACTGTACCATTGCGTAAAGGTGGATTTAGACCAAACGAGCGAATGCTCATTCTATCCCCACTCTACAAAATTCGTTCGTTACACAAAACGTGATTCATCGAAATTCGTTGATTTCGTAGAGTGGGGGATAGAACGAGCATTCACTCGTTTGGTCTAAATCCACCTAAACATGTTGACATAAAATATTTATTTGAATCACGATATTTTGCTCATACATGGTTTGAGCGCGAATATACAATTTAATTGGTGACAGGATTTTTGCAAAGTCATTTGCAGGATTATATCAAACCGGTCGGAAAGGGATAAATCTACAAACAGTATTGTCGCGTGTTTTGGGAGAGGAGTTTGTTAAATAGTATTTATATTACAGAGTGACAATATCAAGATTTCTCAAAATTGCAAATTTTCTTAGTCAACTCCATTGTACGAGTAAGCGTCAGGTGCTTTTGCTGGCAGTCCCAAAGGATGGCACCTCAGTACAAGTTTGAATGTCTCATATTGGGACATTGAAAATATTAACACTCAGTCCTACCTAATTATGCAAATAATTTAGATATAAGCTAATTATTTCAAAGTTGGAATATGAAGCATTAAAGGCACATACATTTATCATCGTTTAAATGCCTTAATAGTTGATTTTATTTTATCGATGGCAACTCAAGCTATGATGACGAGTATTGGTACAGCCGCGTCGGGACTAGTACTTCCACCTTACTAAACGTTTTGTTCTGTCAACCGGCTGACGCATTTTAGGTTACTCTTTTTGGTAACCGCGATCCAGGCATACCTTGACTTTTTTCTTCTTCTTCTACGTCACAACCTCATGACTGAGGATCGTGACCGCCATAAGTATCCATTCCTTGAAGTGCAGTCCAGGCTGGTCGGTCTTCAGCCTTCCTAGGGCACCTTGGAACCAGTCATTTGCGACTGCAAGCATACTGCGCACATTCCAGGTGCCAACCTTAAGCACACATTCTTTCATTTTCAGTGGACTTGTATGTGGTGAGTTGACAGATTCTTCTGTAGTACAATACAATAGTAGGCGTAGTATAGTTGGTCACCAGTTTGTTTATATAGTTTATAATATTTTATTTTATTTTATTGAAGTTAATTAACTATATCGTAGGAAAACAAGCCCGGCAAGCACATCACTGTGAGCGCGAGATGGCTCGCGCTACGATAAACCCATGTCGCGGCTTTCACATATTTCTAGTCGTCATTTCCTCGATTTTGGTAGCACAAGTTAACAGCTCGAGAAATTAGTTCCATTCGAAAGAGTCATCCTGCGGGCGATAAAACAAGTGTGGCCATTTATGTGTGTGACTAACTTTTCTTTCCTAGCAACACTGAATCGGTATAAATAAAGTTGAATGACGAGTGAACAGCTGAGCAAGCTTTAAAAATGAAACATCTCAAGTCACGAAAACTTTGTCTCGTTCGCGTAGTATAAAGATTAAAGAGATAGGACATTTTAAGATGAAAATGTCAAAGTGTCATAATAATAATCTGATTAATTTTTTGATAAATAATACTTTCTTGAAAAGAATAGCATCAAAACTAAATACAAAATGGGAAAAACCATACTCGCAAGTAATTTTTTGGCTTAAAGTTAAAGTCCAAATATCTGTTATACGAGCAGTTTCAATAAGGATCAGAGGCACCAGAAGGCATATTCGTACCCTTGGTAAAACAACGCCACATCTGCAAAAAGTCAAATGTTCAGGAGAGAGGTTTAAAGATTGCGTAAGTGCATTTTGAGGATAACTTTTTCAATTTTGAAGGAAACTTTATGAAATTTTGCATATGTAATTTGGTTAACAAAACTAACTGAATGCCTTATATTGCATCTTATTTAATATATTACTTTTGAAAATTGTATAACGCATGTGTACATATGGCATTGTATTACCACGTACTATACTTCGTTTTATTTAAGATTAGAATTATCTGTCAAACGGGTGAACAAAGAAGCAGTGGTTGTAAACGTTCCTTCTTCGATTTCGGCCGATACCACTGAATTTCTCGGAACTTATGTATATACATATCATTTGATATTTACCGATAGCTGAACGCATAGTTTTCACATTTATTATTAATTTGTTGGCAAAACTGTATTTAAAAAAGTTATAAGTGTTTTATAAGCAAGATGGCGGCAATTTAGAAAAAAGTTATATATTGAAAGTTTTCGTTTAGTGTTTGGCGGTTTTTAACAAAGTATTTTTTTTATTTGTAACTGATATCGTACCGATTTTACATTTACTGAATTTAATGAAGTTTACAGTCTAAAATTTAACAATATTTGCATATTTAATCTGGCTTACATTATGCACTCCCAATACTTTTAAAAGTCATGCATTTAAGGATTAAAACTATCAGTATAAAAGCGGACACGGTGTCATAAAGACTGAGCAGATAACAATACTAAGACAACCCTACGCATCGGCAACGTCGTTTAGTATTTGTCGCCATTATAGGCGGTCTGGGACGCTCTAATGTAGTTTGAATTTGGTAACAAATTAGAAAATAAAACTCAGATGACGTACATAATTTTATTCACTGTCAGTGGAAGAGTCCGAGGACTCGGAATCACCAACGTTTATAATAAAATTTTCCACAGTGTTATCTATTACATAATCTAATTTCATTTAAAAAATTATATTCTTTTAAAATGTTATATACCGTAGCCAACGATATGCCAGCAGTCTCAGCAGTCTTTTTCACACGTTCCGATTTAGTGGGATATTCCTTTTTCTATGGCACATTTCTTAATTTGTAAATATTCACCACCATCCGCTTTTCACTGGTAGTCACAGGATTTTGCTTTCATCCATTTTAAATGTGCACCAACGAACAAAATATCTAAATAGATCAATAATTAATAACGAAATTGAACAAAAACGATAACAACAATCTTTAAGTAAGCTAACAGCAATATAAAACACAACCGACTCAACCGACAACAATATGAAGTCGAATGACAGACAGTGACATTTTAAAATTGTGTGAGAACTCTGCCTCTTTAGGTTTTTTAATGTACAACCTTTCCATGAAAAATTGCAAACGCAATTTATTAAAATTATTATCTTTTCGTCTTAGAATATAAATTAACTAACATTATGGTTCTTATCTGTTCACAACACTGAGTAATGTATGTATTAATATAGCATGATAATAAATTCGTGATATTTAATAACTCGTATTTACTGTTCGATCCGCAGAATTTGCCTGTAAAAAAACCTTATATCTCGTTCTGCAAAGGTCTTTCTAATGCTAAAAAAAACGAAGTATAGGTGACTTATGTGGTCATCCGTCGTTATTTGATGAAAGAGTATGTATCGCAAGTGCACATGTAGCATTGTTTTACAAAGCATCCTATGACGCATGTAACAATAGGTCGTTTTCTATTGAAAATCATCAAATTGCCCCTAGCAAAAGGATATTATTTACAAGAAATAGGCCATTCTTAAAGTAAATAACTCAATCGCGTCTAGCAAAACCCGCCGGGAGTCAAAAATATATTCATAAATGAGGGTTCGATACTAAATAAAAGAATAAAAAAGTGTATTTTTAAACAAAATTATCATTTTAATTAATAAACAAAAATAATATTCTCTAGTAATCTGAAATAATAACCAAAAGTAATATAGAACACCTCGAATTCTAGTCACATTGTTTCAAATTAAACAATAAAAAATAAAGAGCTCTAATTCTTATGTCGCGTCTCTAAAAGTATAAAATTTTCACATTACATGGAATAAAAGTATAGTAATAGATTATATCGCGTATATTAATTAATTTAATTACATCCCGACGTTTCGAACACTTTACAGGGTTCGTGGTTTACGGGTGAGTGACAGTGAAGGAAATTGTATGCATCTACCTCCATGAAAATAAGACCATAATTAAAAAACTGCCCACATACAATATATACTAGACCACAGACAGACGGTAAACTTTAGGGGTGGTTGTAGGTATTTACTCGTAGGTACTAAGCTGGCAAGTTTAATTTTTGCTAGTAATTCATGATATGTATTTTTAAAATAAAGACAACAAATAAATTATCTACGCCGGTTCTAATCCCACAACTCGGACCTGAGAAGAAATCTTTTCCTTTGTATTGTCAGGAAAGTATCCCAATTTTGGAGCCAGCAAGAAACTCAGTGGGACGCTGGGATGTATTTTTTTTTCAAAAAACATTAAAATCAACATGCATCGGACCAAAATATACATTTTAAATAACATTAAATTGAAAATTAATTTGGAAAATAATACTGCCTGTACTAAAATGCCTAACGTCAAATTCATCAGCCTCACAGTCGATCAGTATGTTCCTTTATCAGATGAACTACCGAATCCCAAGCTGGTGGTAGAGAATAGCTTTTTTCTATCCTATTCAAGTTTGGATATTACATTATCTCAATGGACTCGCGCAGCATTCTGGGAACGTTTATATTCTCCTTAGTGAGAACTAGAGGCTTGTCAAACTTTATAGAATTATTTGCTCTATCTATGGCCATGTTCCCAGACTACAGACTGTGGTAGACGGTGCTTGATATCGGCAGAGCACCTTCAAACCTAATGCTTCGCTTCGTGTGCCCAACATATTAAACGCCACATTCACAGTCCAGCCAACATTCCTGTATGCTTAGCACATGATTGGTATGTCAGTATTACGCCGCGAGATAGATTTTCCATCTTTACTAACTATATGAATAAAAGAGGGATGGATAGTAGACTAGAGATAGATCTCGCGGCACATATTGTCGCACTCATCCCGTGCTAAGCCTATTGCACTCTTTAAATGGGTGTTACATTTTACAGGCCTCACAAACTGTGTTATCTTCTTCATCAGCTTGAATAGTACATTACCACAAAATCCGAGAAGTAAGGTCTTGCAGGCCGAATAGATATATGAAGCCTTGCCTTTTCCGGCTGAAGCTTGTATAGTGATTTTCTCAAACATGTAATGAAATAAAAAAAGAAATGTTACTAGTCAGTTTCATTGATTCAAGTCTGTCATACTTCGACGATTAAAAATAAAAGAAAGGTGCTTCGCCGGCTGAAGCCTGACATTTTGTATGAAATCCCTTTAAATCATTGTTCGCTGGTAGTACCCAAAACTACGTACTTCCTTGATTGATTTGAGGTACCTCGTGTAAAAATTTCATTGCAAGTGTAAGAAAATAAGTTTCAATAGAAGTACGTTTCGTGATTCGGCCGAACCTATAACCCCTCCAACAAGAGGCAGAATGTTGAAGAGTTCAGGTTTTGGTCACAATATTTAACGCTTTGTGTCTCCATCTTTGGTAGTATACTGCGGTAGTAAGCGTTTTCGTTGATTTTAGAGACAATATTTTCGAACCTTTAAGTAACTGTCTTGTTTCTCCTCTCAGGACCGTCGGTAGGTCTATATCCGATTTATGGCTCTCATTTAAAATAGCATAAACAGATACTTCATCATTTTCACCACCTAGGGAAGGCATTGTAGTATCATTTTTATGGCCTCTGGACGGCATTGAAGTAACTGATGTAGCTGGAGACATGTCTCATAGCGAAGTTAAACATTGATGAGCTTGAGCAAATGTCCTCGCAATATTTCTGATGCATTTTTGTTTTAGGTATGCTATCTGTATTGAAGGCAAAACCTTTCCGAGAAAGAGGTGTGTGAAACAACTCGTTTGTTGATGATGCTTAGCACATCTGCAAAGCTAAATTGCTCAGGGTATGGCATCGAAGTATTTCTTAATCAGATGGCATGCGCGAAAACTCCGCAACAGCTAATGAAATTTAAAGTAACACGTGAAAACTCGATTTACTTGTATAAAAAAATAAAAGTTAGAGTAATTAGGTTAAAAATGTGTTAATACAATTACGTAGGTATACTATACAATTAATACATAAAAAAACTTTAACGTTTATACAGTTAATATGTATTTTCTAGCATTTAAAGTTTTTAAAAACGACGCATGTTAGACTATGACCTAGTAAAATGACGTAAGTGCACGTACATCACTAACAATTCCGTCATATAATGCAGCATCTTGACAAGCGACTATGAAGATTTTGTAGAATACAAGCGCAAGTGAACATAAGATCACTCTTTGAAAAATCTTGAATTTACGTAAAACTCATAGCATAACATACCATAGTATATATTAAATTAGTTTAAAATAAATTTTTATTCACATATCATTATCCAGAGAAAAATATCGTATATGAACATGCGACGGGTCATTTTATGGCAATAATTAGCACCCAAACAGCAGTAAGTGCACATACGTTTGTTTTGCACAAACATAAAATATCTAATAGCATTTAAAATAACTCACCATTGGAGATATCACTTCCCGTTTCCATTTTTGTTAATTTTGATTCAACATACGACACATAATAAATGTCCGAGAAAAATGACGTATCTGATGTTACGATTGCGCGCGCGCCACCGTTAGCGACGGAAAACAACGAAGCATTTGCACAAGTAGCATTATTTTAGGACCACAAATCACTTACGTCGTTTTCCGTGTAAATTATCTCTGAAACTAAATAACTTAGAATAAAAATTGTTTTCGTATAATGATAAACGCATATTTTAAAGGCTATTTCCGTAATAAAAACAATTTTGACGGATGATCACATGTTGCGTTATTTGACTAAGGGTGCGAATCAGAGCCTTCGAATGCGAAGACGGAGCAGGAATCATATACTAATAATCTTCGAATCCGTCCATATACAACGTGTTTCACCATTCACTGAAAACCACAGACACCCCAACAAAATTTTATTATGTAATTGTAGTATAGATAATAATGTTCTCACATCAGTGTATTTTACATAGACATATAAAATAGACCGAGTCTATTATTATCTGTGGGTGACGCCGGCAATTCCTGTCAACGATCTTTGTTTGGGTATACTAGTGCACCCAAATCGCAAATAGTAAAAGTGATTAAAATAGAGCTTTTCATGTATATTTCTGTTCGATAAGTGCACGGAATGTGATAAAAGTGATGACTTGTGTGGCTCCAGGGTGTAAAAACCGCCAGGGTTACCTGAATGAACAAAATAAAGACATTACATTTCACCGGTAATTTAGTTTTGACTTGAATTTTAAGATTTCGAACCTATTAAGGTAAAAGTAGCTGAAAATCTTATTTAATATTTGTTGCCGGATACATGTGTGTAGTTTTGGGAATTAACCATTCGTATTTGCATTCGTAATATAATTAAAAATAGTGGGATTCAAATATTTGTATCGCATAGTGTTGTACTTAAAAGATCGATCGGGATATCGATAACTCTATTGATAGCCAACTCAGAAAATTAATCGATGTTTTTAATTTCCAACAGGTTTCCACAGGACCCTGAACAAAGGCTATTATGGGTCAAAAATATCAAAAAGGCAGACGACTGGTGCCCTAAATTAATATGCTCCGCACATTTTTAAGCTGTTGTTTCAGGCAAGGGTACGCGCATAAGTGATTAGTTACATTCTGACGTAGTACCCACCATATTTAGTAATCATCCAATGTCATGTCAACCAGAAAGTAAATTAAGTTTAGTTTAATAATGACATGACACTCATATGATACTTGTGTAGACTGATTAATTATAAAGAAGCCATCATACGAAAATTGTTAGGTATGCTTTAAGGGATGATAAGTTCCGTAAAACATGTTATAATGAGGGTTTTCTGAAATGCCGTTCACCAGGGCGGCAGCACTGAGGCGTCAGGTCCAGAAACTTGTCTAAATTCTCAGAGCGCCTATAGTTTCGTGTTTAAATGATTTGTACGAGTTAATAAAATTATGTAAAAAAATAAAATGACCTAGTTTTTCTTTGAGGCTAGATAATTGTGTTTCTTAGCAGGACCTTACCGCTAAGTGGCGCTAACTAGTGGCATACGTTTTAGACAGAACACTTTTTAACACATTTTAATTAAAGAAAATATTTCATTATTTTTGTGATTTTATTTTTATCCTAAAATGTAGATTTAGAAATCATGACATATCAAGGATCGCAGAAGATCGTGAATCTGAGTAGGAAATAAGGTTTATTCCTACTGTACTCGCTACATAATTTGGTAAAGATATTATTATTGCCGATAAAAGCTTACGATGAAGACTGGACAACAATAATAGTAATGACATTTTATCTAGTCGGGTTGGTAGCATTGTTCAAGAAAATGGGAGTCATCGAGAGAATTCACGACCAAGTAGAGCTACCATTTGTCTCTTTTTCCTTATGGAATACATCTTGAGATGGTAAAGGATGACAATAGTTTGTTCAGGTATGTCTTAATACATGGAATCTTCCCTATATTTTATCTGTGGATATAGTAATAATAATCTGTCACATGACATTTGTAGATTGTGTTTGGTGGCGATATTTAAAATGGCTCATGAAAGTAAAATTTAAGTTAATTATAGCCTTTTTAACCGACTTCAAAAAGGAGGAGGTTTACAATTCGTCGAAATCTTTTTTTTTTATGTATGTTCCCCGATTACTCGAAGACGCGTGGACCGATATGAAAAATTCTTTTTTTGTTTGAAAGGGTATATCTTCTAGTTGGTCCCATTGTCACCGAATCCTGATCTGATGATGGGATCCTGGAGAAATCGAGGGAACTCTTCAAATGTTGTAGGCACACATGACATTTTTCATTAATTTCGAAGATTAATCAAGTATTTGCATCTAGTCATGAACATCTTAAGTTGGTGATCTGATGATGGAAGGTACAACTCCTTAGCAATTAGGAGTTGGGGGATCATTCTTTAAATATAACATATTTCGTGTATTTTGGAAGCTATTTGAATATTTGCCTTTAGGTGGTTCATCCTTTCATGTTGGTGAGCTGATGATGTAAGGTAGGTACAACTCCTTAGAGATTAGGAGTTAAGGAGTAATTCTTTAAATATAACATATTTCATGTATTTTGGAAGCTATTCGAGTATTTGCCTTTAGGTGGTCATAGTCTCATCTCATGTTGGTGAGCTGATGATCAAAGGAATAACTCCTTACCTAACGATTAGGGGTTGGAGGATCATTCTTTGAATATAACAAATGTCCTACATTTTCGAGATCTATTCAAGTGTTTGCTTAGTAGTCATGTCATGTTGGTTAGCGGTTAGTGATTATTTAAATAATATAGGCATGCTAAGGCAGTTACCTTTGAAATTGTTGTTGTATTCATATAAGTTCGCCAGTTCAGGTTTTATGGCCTACTACAGTGCAGTACATTCTAATTATAAGTATTTAGAGCATACTAAATAACGATTTTATATTTACACTACTAAAAAGCAAAAAATAAAATATTTTAAAAATAAAAATGAAACCGCCTTCAAAAATTCACCCGACCGAAAAAGTAAAAAATAATTTTGGTTCCTACTACTTAGGATTTCCTACCAAAACCTTTAAACCTTTTACCCTATTCATTGAAATAAAATATTATGGCTAGGTACCCTACAGATTTCTTAGAAGTCGGTGCCAAGCCAAATATGTTCACTTCGCGAGTACTTATATGTATTTGATAGAGCTTTGTAACTTACTGTCACTCCGGTTATGCTTTCATCAAAATGACTGAGGCAGATCATTCTGTTGATAAAAGCATAATCGAAGTGACAGTAAGTTACAAAGCTCTATCTAATATATACCTATAGGCACCGACTTCTAAGAAATCTGTAGGGTACCTAGCCATAATATTTTATTTCAATGAATAGGGTAAAAGGTTTAAAGGTTTTGGTAGGAAATCCTAAGTAGTAGGAACCAAAATTATTTTTTACTTTTTAGGTCGGGTGAATTTTTGAAGGCGGTTTCATTTTTATTTTTAAAATATTTTATATACTCTTTATACGTTACTGTGTATTTATTAGTTACGATTATTTACATTTAAAGCGTATATTTTTTTAAATTTATGTTCAAAGTTCTTTAATAAAAATTTATGAATTATATTTCAGTGATCGGAGCCCAATGATATTACAAAGCAAGAAGTCGTTGAACTAAACCCATAGTTTCCAGACGGAGAATGTGGATCCGGAAAAGATGAAGTACCTAAATTGGGTCAAACTCCTAAAAATAAATATTTCGGGTCTTTGAATTGCCACTATTGCCAGCAGGTATTCCGATGAAAGTTTGTACAAATCATTTAAATTTATGATGAAAATATCACGGTTTCGTTTTCGTACCCGATACCCGCCTCCATAATCCGTCCTCCAGGTCCCAATTAATATACCTATGACCTAAAAGTAGCTGATAAATCGGATATTCTGCATATAACAACTTAATTATTAAGGTCAAGTATGGTCAAGAAAAGTAACACCTTATGTTACATACATCGCGTCTGATAGTATTATGTAATAGTATAGTAAAAATCATAATATGAATATTTATTTGATCTGCAGGTTATTTATGCTGTGAGCTGTCAATAAAGCATAGTATTTATCAATTATTAATATTGTTGGAATTATAAACTATATGTTAATAGTTATTTGTTTTACTAGGGAGCAAAGTGATTGTTTAACTCTCGTGCAAATATTGAAACCCGAGCAAGCGAAAGATTCCAGAATTTGAACCACGAGCGCAGCGAGAGGTTCATAAAATGGAATCTTGAGAGACGCGAGGGTTTTAAGGAACGAGAGTTGAACAAGCTTTGCTGCCGAGTGAAACACAACATTTTTCACCACACTAAAGCGAGGAAACATGTGAAATAAAACTCAAACATAACAAACTAGAAGGTATTTATTTGCAAGTCCTCAACTTCGAAAAAATAAACAAATCAACAAATAATAAAACAATAACCTCAATTTTGGCGTGGCAATGTTTAAGAATTCAGGATAATTCCAAAATGAGACTCATGTAGTTATTGGCAAATTTTCTGTGATTTTCGGAATCATCCCACTTTCGCATCTCGCAATTACCCGAAAACTTGAAAATGAAGAGTGAAAGAGTACGACCGAACTCGTTTAGATTTAAAAAGAAAAAAATATTCGGATGCGTTCTGAAATATGCATAGTGTCAACACTTTTCTTTTCCTATTGTTTTTATTTGTCGTATTTTTAGGACTTTTAATTAAAAGCCTTTTACAACAAAATGTAGCATTTAATTTGGATTTTAGCATATATTATTGAATATGATATTATGAAAGGTTCATGTGTTTGAATCTGTTTGAAACTATTGAGTTTTCGAACGTACTGTCTAGTTCAAACGTCAAAAAGCTTATTGCACTCTCAGGCCGTATAAGTTATGGCTTTAGTCTACCCAGAAGATTAAAAAAAAAATACTTTAACCTCTAGAGATAAAAACACAGTTTTGCGCTCTGAAATTGAAGGACAAACAGCCTGTTTACGAGCAGTGTGGTGAAAAATTATTTATTTTAATATTTTTTTAGGGACAGGTTATTTCGTCAAGTTTATTCAATTTTTTTGATTGCCAAGCAAAAGGTGTGGTAAAATTAAAACACATTGTGGTAGCATTGTAATCAAAAAGAAGTTTTATGACTAGTTACGTCGAATAACTTTCGAAAAAAAGATTGATTATCTCTGAAACCATGCCGAATAAGGAAATTTATATAACATTTAAGACTCTAAATATGGTCAGGAATTGAGCATTAAAATGTTTTGGAATGCTCGCGAGCATTCTGTATGTGCGTAGGTATGGCACATACAGAATGCTATATTAAACAAATGTGTTTATTTCTATAATGTCCATCTTCTTGCTTTCTTATCTCATTACACATTGATCCCAGAGGAAACATACGTATATCTTTTTTGTAGAGAATTTAATGTAGATTACTTATGTACTAGAACGTTTTTTGCTACAAGCCACGATTTACGAGTTATTTACGAAAAATTAAAAATAAGGACCTTAACACCCCTCTCCCCCCGTTAGCTCCACCCCTAACCACCAGTACTCTTAGTACGTGGTTTAAAACACCATTTCCTACAACTACAAGTATACCAAAATAAGCTTACATACGAGCTATTTCCCCCGATAGGCAACTTTTGGTCTTCGTTAGCACGGTGTTTTCACTTAGTGAAAGTAGTGAATTTGATGTACTCATGACGTCATCGAATATGCTTACGTGAATCAATATTAGAGGGCGTTAAAATCAATTTCAAGATCTTGTATTATAAATAATAAATATTTTTGGACATCTTTATTATAGACTTTATATAAATACATAGACGGCCATGACCAAGGAACAAATATTTGTAATAAATAAATACACAAATAATGCCCTCCCCGGGATTCGAACCCGGAACCTCCAGCTTCGTAGGCCGGGTCACTACCAACTAGGTTACGGAGGCTGACATATTATCTGTACAGCCACTGTTTTCTTTTCCGTTACGCACAGTTAACAAAAGGAAAGAAATGACAAAGTATTCGTTTTTTTCATTACTTGGATTTTAAAACATTTTTGTTTCATACATAGAGTTATCTTGCTATCCCTCTCTATCACACTAGTTTTATGTCCAGTTCCTTTTCCGTCCAGGTGGCTCGACTCTGGAACAGTCTTCCCCGGCATGTTAAAACTTCTCCCAGCAAGTATGCATTTAAGAAATCTGTTCGTGCTTTCTTCGCTTGCAGATTAAACAATTAGTATGTACCTAAGTTGAATACGTTTCGTCTTTATATATATATATTATGTTTTTTATTGTATGTATGTAGGTTATATGTATGTACTAGCAGTTACCCGCGGCTTCGCCCGCGTTCTAATATCTATTCACTGCATGTTAATGTTTTCCCGCGATTATCTCGCGTTTGCCTTAACCGATTTAAGTGTGGCGGATGGTGCTTTTACCCGCGGTTCGGCCGCGTTCTATCCATTTTTATCACGGTCGTATTAATCTTAAGACCTAAAATCAAGATGGCGAACTTTTCTTGCAATTTTGACTTCAAATTCCATATGAAGAACTTTTCATCTTCTCGGTATCGATTTTTATCAATATTAAATCAAAGTTCTAGAAATTATAGATGTGATAGCTTCTCACTTTTTGTACCTACCTCAAAATCGTTATGAAAAACCCCCTTGGATCCTAAGATACCAATTTTTATTAAGGTCGGATTCAAACTAAATAAATTCAAGGTGCCGACCATTTTGTGCAAATTTGACCTCAAATTCATTACCTGAAACGTTTTGACATTTCAGATATCGATTATTGTCAAAATCCGCTATCATATTATGGTCATCTTTACCATCTGGTAACCAACAAATTTTTTTTATCATTAAAAGTTTACATACACACTCACATAGGTGATTGTTGTTTTTTGATGATAAACTATCATTTGTCGTTTCCCAGGCCTTACAACGATGACCATAATTTGCCGAGCTGATTAACATTTGAACTAAATCAATATTGTTACCGTTTCTTGCAAATTTGACTTCTGCTTCATTATGATGAACAGATTTGTCAGAACTTCAGATTACCACCGATTTTTATGACGGACAATATCGAAACGGAAATTGAATAGGCAGTTGCAGATTTGCAAATTGTTAATAAGAACCTCTGGGATCCCGATACATTGATTTACACAATTGGATCAGAAATGACGAAATTTATGGTGACGGCTGTTTTGACTTTATAAAAAACACCTTGGATACACAGATATATGTACTTTTGATTACTGTCGCGTGAAAACTCAGGAAAACTTAAAAGGTTACTAACGTTGGTTAACATGCTATATTTAGAATTGATTGAATCAGAAATAAATACAAAAACGATACCCCTATCATAACCCGCAAGCCCGTATATGAGACCATAACAGAGGAGATGGTATTTCACGTACACCTTGGTACAGCGACACGATAGAAACGAAAACCATGTTGTTTTTTTACTGTTTAACCTTTTTACCACTTTCAAGAGTTGAAGTCTCAAAAAACCCTAAAACATATGTAGTGTGAAGTTTCGGATAAAACAGTTTAAATAGTCAAGTTTCCCCGTACAAAATTAGACCCGCATTGCACCCTTTAATGAGTGGATTTTGACTTAACCTTTTTTAGAGCACCCCTACACCCTCAAAGAAACCTACGCGCTATATTTGGAATCTCTAGAACCAAAAATAAACATAAATAATAAAACTGTATAGTTTTTTTTTCGAATCAAACTAAAACCGTTTTTTTTTTTTTTATACCACGTCGGTGGGAAACAAGCATACGGCCCGCCTGATGGAAAGCAGTCACCGTAGCCTACGGGCGCCTGCAACCTCAGGGTGTCACACGCGCGTTGCCGACCCAATAAAAATAACGTTGGCACAACAAATAAGTGGCTCCACTCCACCTGATCGTAAGTGAAAAGTAGAGCCCAAATCGCGGCGGCAAGGAACAGGAGACAATTAGTAACCTGTTAGTTGCCACCGCCTTGCTGGCCCGCTAGATGCTGGTAAATACACCGGCTGATCCCGAAACACGGCAACCACGAAGGTAGCCAACCAGGCGGGTACTAGTAAAAATACCCTACCACCGGCTGAGAAGCTGGATACTCAGTATTTCCCTTAGTCGACTCCTACGACACCCACGGGAAGAGAGGGGCGGTGATTTTTGTATTCTTACTCCCGTGACCGTGTACATAGTATTACACATCCACCGCGTGAAATTTTAAAATCGTTATTATTTTCGTGATCTACGTCCCGATAAACCATAGAAATGATACCCAACTTGATTTTTTCACTTCGTCACCCTTTTTACCTTTTCAGGGGTTGAATTTTCAAAAAACCTTAAACATACCTTTACTCAATAATTACTTTAAAGAATACTCTTGCGAAGTTTCGGATAAAATAGTTCAACTAATCTTATTTCACCATACAAACTTTGGACCCCCATTTCAACCCCTTAGAAGGTGAATTTTGAAAAATGCTTCCTTAGTGCTCGTCTACACCATAAAAGGAACCTACGTGCCAAAGAGTCTCTAGGACCAGGGGTTTAGGCTGTGCGTGCATCTTTGTCAGGCTTCTGCTTTTATATATATAGATATAAATATTTGTAATATATTTTATAATGTGTATAAATATATATATATTTTTATAGTGAGTCATGTGTTTGTTGTTAATATTATTTCAGTTTACTTGTTACATACCCAAGATAGCACCGCCCACACCTTCTCTGCTTTGCCTTAAGGTTGACTGGTAGAGAATGCCCTTGGCATTAAGTTCGCCTTTTGTACTTTAAGATTTTCTTTTGTGCAATAAAGTTTAAATAAATAAATAGAGAAATAAAATATTAATTTAGCTATACTTGTATTTTTACTTTTGTCCGTTTTGAATCCTTTAGCTGCAAATATTTTAGATACATTTAAAAAATATATTGAAAGAACGGAATATTTTTGACATGCGGCGACACCTTATGGCGGCCCGGCTCTGTCAAAAACATTGATATAAATTATTTTTCACTTCTCATGCTCTTAAAATGTTATTTTAGTCCCTGCATATCGGGACTAAAACTCTTTATTAATCTCTAGGGACTAAAGTAATTTTTTTTTTTAATTGACGTTGGAAACCCGTAAACAGCCACACTCACGGTGTTCAAGAATAAAGGATATTCGTCATTTTCAGTGTTTGTGTATGGACCACTTTTGTGCATGCCGTGTATACAACCTCTAAACTTTTTTTTAATTGACTTTGGAAACCCCTAAACAGCCATTTCTGGTGTTTATGATTTTTGAACGAACGATTATTGACATTGAAAATAACCTCAAAATGTCAATCATGCAAAAATATTAAGGAGAATCGATTTATTTTCTTGATATACATGTATATTTAATACTTGTTTAATATATAATTAAGATTGAATCCAATTTATTACTCATGTTTTAATAACCAATTAGCTTCAAAATAGTTATGAAGTTAGCTCCAATTCGTTGGCTAAATATGCAAGTATTTAAAGCGTCATATTTCGAAAAAGGAATACAGATAAAAACTAAAACGCGGAACGAATTTGATTGCTTATTTTTTGTGTTTTTGTCCATAAGTAATATTGTTCAAATCGTAGTTATATAATTTACGATGTCACGTCATGCGATAAAAAAGTATTAACGCCTTACTCCAGAATGAAGAAGAATGCAAAAGAGGTGGTGCAAAATCTTTTGCCGCCGAAATCTAGTGTAATATATTCAAAAGCGTATCAAACTTTTATGGATTGGAAAACTGGAAAGCAAAAGGTACCAACGTCATTTATGGAAGGCGTATTTCTGACATATTTTGATGAAAAATCTAAGAAAATATCAACCGTCATCACCTTGTAGCATATTATTATATTCCATGCTTAAAACCACACTGCAACTAAACCATATAACTTGAAAAAGTTTGCGAACTTATCGTCAAGTGGCCATGTTCCGAAGAAATCGGAAGTTTTGACATCGCAGAACATACATTTTTTTTGTTTCTTATTTGTTCTTTCTGTTATTAAATACTGAGATTATGTATGAACAATCTACTATGAAACAACATCGTTGAACAATCTACTATGAAATTTGAATCTTCCCTTTTGGTTTCTGGTTATTTATTTATTCACTTATTTATTCAAACTTTATTGCACAAATATAAAAGGGTACAAATGGTGAACTTAACGCCTTAAGGCATTCTCTACCAGTCAACCATTAGGCTAAACAGAAAGCTTTGGTTTGGTGCAGGATTTAAAATTTTGTGATATTGATTCTTTAATCAAGTCAATTATCTTCGATGCTTGAACTGAAAATCCTTTGAAACGATATTTCAGTGATTTTATTCAACGACTGTACTTGCTCTGGACTCCTATAATGTGCTTGTGTGCCTAATGGTGGTAAAACGCGTGAGTATTATATCCAAATTTTCAATTACAAGTGTACGTTATACAAGCCTTAAAATACGAGAAGGCGGCGTGTTGCTTACAAAAAGTACATATTATATAACTCTTAAATATTAAAATTGAAGTTTAAATGCCAATTTCACGTTCTACAATATAACTCTGTTATTTTGATCATCATGTATAACAACATAAAGTGAAATTACAGTGATTCATTAGAACTGATCTTGATCTTTATATATTTTAATAGTCTGTACAGATAAAAAAACCTATATGTTTCATTATTTTATTGGATATTGGATTAACATCAGTATATTCAGTCATGGGCAGGGTATTTCTCAAAATAAGGCTTGCATGTTATAAAATAAGTATATAGGTCCCCATGAAGAATACCCGGCTCTTTTAAAGCCTTTACTTTATAAACACAAAATACATAAATAAAGAAATGGTTAATAAACACGATTTGATATTTATGTAACAAATTCTAGTTAATATTAGTACCTATTCTGTGAACAAAATTTGTTGTTTTCTTTTTCAGGATTAAATAATGTGATTCTTCACAAGTTTACCAGCCCAATCAATGAGACTGATCGGTTTCATGGTTGGATCTACGCTATTGGTGGTGATGTGTTAGTCTTGGATTACCATTATATCCATCGGTGCCGAAGTGTGCGACATGTTCAATTTAAACAAAAATACATCAACCGAATCAGAAGACCATGATGTGCAATTGCAATTCCAACACTTCATTTAAAAGGTATGATGCAGTAATGTAACTTCATACATTTGCACTAAGGTACATCCGGCTAAGATCGGATCTAATGTAAGATCGGATGACCGCAATAACTACTAAGGTAGTAATATGTTTTCCTCACTGGCTATATTATGCATGACGCCATTTCATTCCGCCCCTCTCACTAGTATTTATGCAGCAACCGCTCAGCCGCATCAGTCGTGATCGTGAGCTACGAACGTTTGAAATAAAAGTGATTTTTTTCGAGAATTTTTGGAGATCCGATGTTTAACAGGAAGCTATGCACCTTCTTCTCCTTACTTTAGAGTTTAAATTAGATATTAGTCCGATCTTAATCCAAGAAGGTTTTTCGGTTGGATGTCTTGAAAAAAAAATAGTGCAAGTTTGAGTGTCGATTACTCCTAAGATATTCGGCTGAGCGGCATCAAGTAAATTTATATTGAAAGCTTGATTTCTTTTTTATCACTTACGTTACACATCTGCCGATAAAAGTTAGTGAGAATAAATTTATGATTTTTTTATTACATCCTTCCAACTCACCGAAAAATAGTCCGGTCTTACCCGGGTGTACCTTAATTCATTGTAAGTATAACTACTAAGGTTCATATTTTAATGGACATTTCATAGTGTCAGTAATTCCAAGGGGTATTGTAGAAATTGACTGCGGAATTTGCTTTGTGTTTCTGTCAGTCTGTCCGTCCGTCTGTATGTCGGTCTCTCTGTCTATCTATGGTCCGAAATGAACTGTGGGTTATTTTTTTTTATGAAAATATTTTTTTATTGACCAATATGTTCCATCGCGAACACTTAAATGGCCTTTTATAATCGCAATAGTAAAAGTGTTCCTATTTGTACATATATTATGTATCTAATATGCCTATATATTATTTTCAGGAATTGCTACTCAAAACACATGAATAAAAATTTGAAGCCATTGCCAGATGGAAATGTACCACTAGCTCCGTTCGCTGACATTACAAACCTGTGCAATACGGCTACTGTTTTTTGTTAAGACTGGTAAAAATATGTTAATATTTTGAACTGTTTCATACATGTATCGTTGCTCGTTTTTTATCATGCGCTTTATATGACAAGATTTGATAGATAAGCTTTGTTTCATGCTTAGCCTTCTCCAAGATATTGTCAGTTGTAATATGAATTAATGTAACCGTTCTAATAAATTAGGTTAGTTCTAATAATAAATGTTCAATTAGTTTTTGAGCCCTCCTGAAAAATCAAAAATCGGTTACATAAATTCATATTACAACAATTAAAGTATGTTAAGGTTATTCCTTAATTTTATTGGTACTAATAAATGTCTTAAACCATATTTAAACTTCAATCAAACTGATAGCTGAAAAAAAAATCAAATGTCTCTGTCTGTCACTATTGCGTTGCTATATTTTGGTTAAAATTCCAAAACATTCGTGGCTCTATATGCCTCAATCGGGTTTATTCTTTTCTCTTTCTAATTACTCCGCAAAAGTGTGGGCAGGCCCAGTACTGAACAAATAATAACATTTTTCTTTGTTTCAGACGTTGCGGTCCGGTTTGGCAACTTTGTGTCGCCTTGACGTCCGTCAACGCTATTTAAAGACTTTTAGTGTTATTGTTTATTTTGTTCACACTAATTTATGTTTCTACTTTTATTGTGTTGTGTTGTGCAGTATTGTGGATGCATACCGCCACCCTATCAGGTGATGGCGCGTCAAATGTGAATTATACCTGTGTACAATGCGACAACTCTTTTAAGAACCAGAGAGGCCTGAATATTCTCTTTTCCAAAAAACATCGCAATTGTCTCAGCCAAAACGGCCCCGCTCTAAATTTAGTCCCAGTCGTACTACCGGCTGGCCCCCCTTTCGGACAATCCAAATTCAACCCCATTTGATGTATACCTGAGTGATCTAAAGAATAATGTGCCCGTTGTTAAAAGAGTTCCGCGCGGCGCCAGGATTTCCGTCGCTAGACACCTTTCTGGCCTGATTACGAAATGTGTGGAGAACAACCAAATTGATGATTGGCATAAACTTTTTACGTTTTCGTTTAATACCCTCCATGTCAAAAAAGATGAGGCAATTTCCTTGACGCAAAAAATCAAAAACAATTGTGTTTCGAATATAACTCCACAGTTTTCGCTAAAGAGGTGTGCCTCATCCACCTACAACAGAATTAAGTTAATCGAAAATAAAATTAGCGACGGCGATCTTAAAAGTGCCGCTCGTCTACTATTCACAAGTGACGTACAGTCGCCAGATACCCCGGACACTCTCTCGGCCTAACGATCTAAACATCCCCCGGCCCCTGCAACCCCGTACCAGTTAGACCCACCCACAGCTGACCGGGCCTGCCTCCGAATCGAAGCGAAGGACGTCATCGACGCTATAAATTCTTTCAAAACCGGTTCGGCGGCTGGCCTGGATGGAATCTCACCCCAACATTTGAAGGATCTAACCTCTCATTGTTCGGGCGACGCAGGTGAACAGCTCGTCTGTTCCCTTACTAAATTAATAAATTCCATGTTTTCAGGCAAAATCAACTCGCAAATTGTCCCACTTTTCTTTGGCGCTAACCTAATTGTCCTTTCAAAAAAAGACGGAGGGGTGAGGCCTATTGCTGTTGGGTAAACTCTACGACGGTTGACAAAAACTTACAATGGGGCCCTCATATTACTGCTGTCTGTAAGCGGCTAAGTTCAGCCGTATATGCAATAAAAAGGATAAGGCAGATAGCCGATTCAGATGCCGCCAAGTTGGCGTATTATGGTTACTTCCATAGCATAATGTGTTACGGGCTATTGCTTTGGGGTAGAGCTGCTGACGTGGAGGCTGTTTTCATCTGGCAAAAAAGTGCAGTGCGTGCCATATTCGGTTATTGACACCATAGGCCCATGAAGGAAATATTTAAATCAACAAATATAATGACATTGCCCAGTCAATATATCTATGAAAATATAATGTACGTTAGAAAAAACCTGCCTTATTTTAGGAAAAAATGCGATACAAGAATACACAATGTTGATACAAGAAACAAAAATAACTTAATAGATATAAAGACTAGACTAAGTAAGGTGCGAAAATCTTTTATGGGGCTGTGTGCTCGCTACTATAACAAGTTACCTGACGAAATAAAAAATCTAACAGAACGAAAATTTAAAAAAATCATAAAGGAAACATTAATTAAAAAAGCCTATTACAGACTGGACGACTACTTAACTGATAAATATGTGTGGATGAATGAATTGTCGAACGCTAAAAAATTGTATCCCTAAATGATACCTACCTCTAGACTTATTTTTATGCTTTAATTACTGTGTAATTTACCTATGTTTAATAATTATTTAAAATATTATCTACCTGACCTTCAAAAAGTGTTCCATGTGAATCTATTTTGAATAAAAGCATTATGATTATGATTATGATTAATTCTCACTTGTCGAATAATATGCAAGAGTTGCATGGCCTTGCATCACAAGAGATGTGATGGCGAAAGATTCCACCTAGAATACCTAGATTACAGAACCATTTTGCCAAGATTGAACGGCTGAGAAGCACTTACCCGACGCTCTCTAAGGACGAGTTCCGTGGACGTGGCCGTCGTCAGGATGTGCCGGGTGGTCAGCACCGCGCAGCCGGCGAGAGGGTGAAGTCTTTTATAAACTGTACAGCAATAGCAACCCAGTAGTTGGGGGTGGTCCTGCGAAATAGGAGTGAAATTATTCTAATCATCGTAATTCGAAATAGAGGGTTAGGGAGTCGGTCACAGACCCACCACCTATACGAGTAGACGTATAAGCAGTGATCGGATTATGAGTGCAAAACTTTAACAAAACTTCAAAATAGACTTATTTATGGGAACACTTTAGCCAAGAAAAATAAATATATACTTTGGGGATATATAATATATATACTTTAGGGAATTAAACACTTTATGTTCAAAATAGAACTCTATAATCAAGGTTTTCACAAATAAGTCAGATATTAGCACGGATTATACAAAAGATACGAATTAGCAAACGTCCCGTGACCGCGAAGCATGACAGAATGTCTAATCGAGCGACGTTCCCGCGTAAAGTGACAGTCTTGACAGGAGCTGTCAGCCATGTGCAATACACAGTTAAGACGTGATGAAACTGGACCAGACACGGCCAGCCCTGACGTCGCGGCGCCCACGCAGCGTCTCTCCCTGGTGCCCCTGAGGCAGTTGTAGCCGTTGAGGCAACCGCAACCGAGGCAGTCACGACTGCCGTTCACGAAGCCGTAGACGATGCATCAGGAGCTCCGGGTGCAGCTGGTGCTGCCGAAGCCGAAGCTGGTGCAGCTGGTGCTGCCGAAGCCGATGCAGCGGGCTCTGCCGAAGCCGAAGCTGGTGCAGTGGGCACTATCGAAGCAGGAGCCGGTGCAGCTGGTGCTGCCGAAGCCGAAGCTGGTGCAGCTGGTGCTGCCGAAGCCGATGCAGCGGGCTCTGCCGAAGCCGAAGCTGGTGCAGTGGGCACTATCGAAGCAGGAGCCGGTGCAGCTGGTGCTGCCGAAGCCGATGCAGCGGGCTCTGCCGAAGCCGAAGCTGGTGCAGCGGGCACTGTCGAAGCAGGAGCCGGTGCAGCTGGTGCTGCCGAAGCCGAAGCTGGTGCAGCGGGCACTGTCGAAGCAGGAGCCGGTGCAGCTGGTGCTGCCGAAGCCGAAGCTGGTGCAGCTGGTGCTGCCGAAGCCGATGCAGCGGGCGCTGCCGAATCCGATGCAGCGGGCGCTGCCGAAGCCGGCCTGCGGAGGCAGCTAACGATGCAGAACCCGTCGGACAGGTGTGACCCTGCCAAACCCATCGGACAGGGTTAGTCCTGCCAAACCCGTCGGACAGGGGTAGCCTTGCCAAACCCATCGGACAAGGGTAGCCCTGCCAAACCCGTTGGGCAGGCGCTACGAATACAGCTAACGCTGCCGAACTCGATGCGACAGGCGCTACAGGCGCAGCCGATGGTGCCGACGTAACCGCCTACGCCATTATTGCTGCTGGATTCCACGAAGAGTCGAGAGCCGCAGTATTAGCTCTGGGGATCTACTATTCATCTGAAACATTCTTAATTCCACATCTTCCATTCCATCCACATATTCATTAAATCAATTGAAGTAATTGAGACGTCTCCCAATACTTCATACAACACAATTCGAACATGAACGAAGCGTCACCGAGACATTCGTCCACGTCCGCAGGCAGAGGCATCCCTTCCGCATACCTAGGAAAAAGTGAGAACATAAGTCACACCCCCTCCGTACATATACTTGATCAAGCACCACTAGGTTGCCCTTACAAGTATATGTCTGTAGTACTCACCCTGCAGTGACCACAAACCCCATTTGGACAGAGGCATCCCTTACGCCTATCCTGGAGAAGATGAGAATCTAATCCTCACCCCCTCCTACATATTTGACTAGGTCTCACTCAATTGCCCGACCAAGCATGTCTGCAGTGGCCACTCAGAAATGAGTCCAAGGTGGGCATAGGCATCCATTACGCATACGCTGGAAAATATAAGAACCGAATACCCATCCCCTCCTGCATACTCGATTAAGCCTTCTCTCAAGTCTCAATATTGCCCAATCAAGTATGCCTGCTACCCAATATACTAATAAACTCGACCACATAACGCCGTTGTAATTCAATTTACCACTGAGTATGATTAGTCAGTAATGTAGTAGGTTAGTCCGAGTGTTTTTCCTAAAGACGGGAGGTCTAAGATTGAAAATGGATGGTAGTAATCAAAGAAAGAGGGAGGGCTCATGATAAACGGAATCACAACTATATGGTAGTATGGTGGAGTTAAATAACACTTACTCCCAAAGAAGACAGCATCCAACTATTGACACCATCTTCTTCACTGTTGTTGAACCGTTCACAGGTTCTGATTTGCCAAGTTTATTGATCCATAAAATAGCCTCAAACAGTTTCGCTCACATCATCGCTACAAACAGTAGCAAACTGTCCATCACCATCATCATCTTAGTAGGTAAGTAGGTACCTGTCAGTGCTGCATCCCCATCAGCCCACAGGCATCGTGACCAACAGCACTGGCACTACTATACCCTCATGATCTCATCAGCTCTGCTAAGCTATGTCCAACTTGATCCTTAGGCAGCCTCATACAACATCAACTCAGCCATTTCAAAAATCTACAAAACAATTTTTTTTAAACACCCATAGAAATAACACAGGCATGTATAATAAGTATATCTATCTTGAAATCCATTTGTGAGTGGATCCAAGTACATTTGAACTTCAGTGGCGACCACCGTTGTTCCATCTCTCTCGATACCAATACTTCACAGCGTGGCTCTAGCATCACATCATCACATATACAGGATACCTACAATTTATCAAAAATTAAATTAAATCACTCCAAATAAGTATCAATCTCATGTAAAGTTTGAAACTTTTGCAACTACGTCATTTCATTTCGCAAGAACATTCCTCAATTTTTATTCATTCAGATTAAAATGTGTCGACATTTTATTCATAATCTTTGACCACAAGTTGTAGGTACAGTAGGCTGTAGGCTTCAGAGATGAGTATACCCCTGCTCGTAAAACTGGTCTGACCGAATCACGTGACGTCAACGGTGCATCACGTGACTCTGTCGCGTCGGTCGCCGCCGCTAGAATATTGTATTTAGCCATGATCATATTTTTCCAATTCTCTAGAAAACTGGACATAACAATCAGACTTACTCGTAATCCCACAAAACTTATAAAAGAGTAAACCTTTGTTGGGAATCGAACGCACATCGCCTGCATTGCAACGCGCAAGGCGCATTACAAATCAACCTTTGTGCCACAGGTCTATCCGAGCACTTGATAGATATGACAAAATTATGAATTACTTATTTGCGGTAATCATCCTTATCTAGCGGTAATATTTAACTAGTTCTGTCCTTGTTTGTTGTCTTATTATTTCGCAGGGTAATTCACGGTGTTTTCACTTAGTGGAAGTAGTGAATTTGATGTGCTCATGACGTCATCAGATATGCTTACGTGAATCAATATTAGAGGGCGTTAAAATCAATTTCAAGATCTTGTATTATAAATAATAAATAAATAATAAATATTTTTGGACATCTTCCTCAGGATCTCAGGACGGTAGTCAGCAAGTGCGAGCGTTATGCAAAATAAATTTGTAAGGTTTCTGTACCTAAAGTTGCATGGCGTGTACCCATTTTATCCCCTAATGTATCCGACGCTGTTTGTACTCGGTATGGTGGGGTACAACAAGTTGGAGGTTAGGAGACAATTAGCTCTAGCCTTTTATATATTTAAGTTACTACGCGGAAGAGTTAGCAACCCCGAGATACTGGCGACTATAAGTTTTAACGTGCCTCTCCGATACGTGTGGCGGCGACACCGGCCGTCACTGCTGGCCGAGCCTCGTGCGCGCACCTGTTTGTTGCGTACGGCACCATTGACGAGGGCACTCCGCACACTATCAAGTTGCCAATCGATCAGACTTATTTCATTGTTCTGAGAGTGAATCCACTAAGGTCTCTTTATTTGTCTTGTGTTACTGTAAACCTTAATTGTGTAATAATTTTGTGCAAACTGTATTACTTAAGTTCTTGATAGCCTTAACACTGTCGCAATGGGAAACTGTAATGATAGTTGTAAAAAATTTAATAAATAAAATAAAATAAAATAAATACTACACATCAATAAATATAATACTCAACCAATTCACAAAATGTCGGAGAGCCACAATTTTTCAGATTGTTCTTGAGTGACGCTACAGACTGGGACTGTCTGAGGGACAATGGAAGCCCATTCCACAGCACGCACCAAAAAAGATCTAGAGTCAGTATCAGTATCAGTTGCTCTAGGATGAATTTACACTACACATGTATGCAAGCAAGTTCTACCGATGCGCAAGGAGGCCCAGAGGTCTTCGTCGTTCATTGTCTCCAACTCTTTGCGCCTCGTCATCTCGATATCTGGCCGGCAGACGAGAAGCACTCCTCCACCACGAGCTCCAGTTGCTCTATCGCGCCTCAGTAAGCACCAACTTCCGGAGACTATTTCCGAGTCGTCAATGGACTCAGTGAAAAAGGATTCCGTAAGCGCAATCACGTCACTGCCTGTTGTAACGAAGTTCTGTCTAAAATATTTGAGCTTCGTATTTAGACCTCGAACATTTTGATATATCAGGTGCATGGATTGTCGATTAGCGAAAAGTACTGACTGGTTTGCACTGACGGCGTGTTTTATGCTTCTTGAATTCAGCGAATCTTCGAAAAAACCACTCTTTAACTCTGGCGTTGCAAGGCCACACGCCGGCAGATAGACATTTGTCGAAATATGCGACAGGGAATCCAATTTTAAAGGAATATCAATACATATATTCACCTTTAGGGTTCAGCTCTTCTAAAATACAGCTGCCTTCAGGACACAATTTTTAGGTACTCACGGATATCGTCAGCTCCAGATAACATGTTCCACGAATGCAAATGTTTCCTTTGCTCCACTGCCTTCAGTGATGTTACATCAGGGCCCGCCGTGCAACACACTGAAAAATTTCTTTATTTTTGAACCTTCCTCCCTGTTTGCCAAGTTCCCAGTGCCACAGTATTCTCTTGTCAAACGATTTTTCTTATTTTTGGTAGATGCACATTCCATGGGCCACTCGTCGAGTCTTCATCATCATTGGAAGACAAGTTGTCACTTCCAGTAGGGTTTTCATGGATTATGTTTAGTGGGTTGGAGTTATTATTTGGCGAGGGAATTTTGGTCTGGATATCGACTAATATAACTTCAGATGAAGTACCGGGCAACGTATCCGTGGTAATAACGGTGTTTTGCTTTGACCCACGCGTTGTTTTAGGTTTTCACGCCGCTAATGCCGACATGCTCCGAAATATCCGTTGCGTGAGAGGCAGAACTACAAGATTTGTTTAGCCGTTCTGACGCTGCAAGCTTTAGACTAATTTCTTCAATCCTAATCATGCATGCGGAAAGATCAGACTGATAGTTGCCTATTGCAGCAACTGCACTGGCCAATTCCTCTGTCAAGCAGGTTATCTGTTCACGAAGTAGCAGGATTTCTAAATGCGCACGCGTGGACTTATGCGCATCAGCCTCCGGTAGTTGTTGTAGTGCAGGTTGCGAGGCAGGGGAGTCAGTGGGTGGCTTGTTTGTTAATTGTGTTATACTATTCCGAATAAGGTTTAATGATAGTTGTTCTGATACTTTTTTACTAATGGTTTCAGCCAGGCGGTCACTACAGGAATCATCGACTACCTGGCGTACGATTGATCTTATAGTTTCAAAGTACATGACGTCGTCCCGGAAGGTCTCATTACCGTATTGCAGAGTTGTGTTTAAATAATTTTGCGACCACTCTCGTCGTGTGGTGATGTTATCAGCAGTGATCGGATTAGGTAGTGCCATTTCGGGTGAATGACCTTAAACATTATACTAAACATGGATAAGCCTCGGGATCCTGGGACTTATATTTTTTTACAGAACATTTTCTTGTTATGTCATAAATTGAAGAAACATGAAAAAATAAAAGTATTTTGTAATTGCGAATACATCTTATATTTGATGTTTTTATAGCTGCTACTAACAGTAGTAGAAGCAAAACAATTATTACAGAAAATTCTATGACTGCTCTACTTTAGACCACCAGAACTTTAGTCCAGTTAGAACGAAATCAAAGTCCAGTGAGATCGGCCAAAAGAGTCCCAATAAGAGCGTCTCAAAGTCAAGTAAAGAAGTAAAAATGATTGATTAACCCAATCATTTAACTACGAGTGTGAAATTAACAACTAGAAAAACATTAATAAAGGCACACATATGACAAAACTAGCTATTGTGGAAAAATACCCTTAAAACCATGTTCGATAAGTAAAATTAGACTAATTTTTATCAATATCAAACTGAAAGTAAACAAAATAACTATGCAATTGTAAATTTTCGAACATAAATTTTACTTTTCATATTAAATGTCGGGCTTAGAAGTTATGTCCTCACTAAGATAACGTACCGAAGTCCCGCGAAATGGCACTACCTAATCCGATCACTGCTTATCAGCCATACCTTGACCCGCTTTATTCTTTGAAGAAGGGGGAGCGTTACAGGTGCTTGGCTCTGACGACGGGATTAGGGCTATTTTTCATTTATTGGTATGGCTTAGTTTTGCGGAACTGTAACAAAAACTACACTTCCAGGTTGCTTTATTTTCAGTAGTCATGAGCGAAAACCGTTTAAAACTAACGCCTAATTGTTCCAGGCAGTCTAGGCACTAGCGATGCTGACATGAAAAACAATCTAAATAATTTCTTAGCGGCACTGAACTGCATTTATTGCACTTTACTGGCGGAGTCATATTGTTCGTTTAACTGTAGTAAAATAGCTAAAACTGTAATTTTGATAATAAAATGAGATAAATATTTACAAGAGAATTTTTTTTATTGACGTTGACGTAATTCCATAGAGCAAGATGTACGTGATAAAAAAGAAATCAAGCTTTCTATATAAATTTACTTAATCCCGTTCAGCCAAATAGCTTAGGAGTATTCGACACTCAAACTCAAACTAGTATCTAATTTCAACTCTAAAGTAAGGAGAAGAAGGTGCATAGCTTCCTGTTAAAGATCGGATATCCAAGAAATAGGTTTAGCGTCTGGTTTTATCTTTAATTCAACCGAGGTGTTTTTGCAACATCCTAACTTACTTAAAAACAATTGCGGATATTTTGAAGTTAAGTCTATTAAACGTATTGCAAAAACACAAATCAAATTACTTATTAACTAAATATTTTGATTAGTACTTTTTATTTTTCCCCAGTAGTCACACTACTTAGTCTAACATTTATAATTTAAGTCTATTAATTAAGACTTGCAAAAATTTGCTTGGCTAAGACCTATCGAAAATTTTGACATAAAATCCCTACCTACATAACAACAAGGCTCCGTTACCTCGAACCACATAAACCGTAAGGCCTTGGTCGTTTTCACCCGCCGGCCGCAGCCGACGACGTCCAGTCGGCCGCAGCGTGTGAATGGTGTATTCGGGAATGTTCGGGAGTGGTCGTTTTCGCCCGCCGCGTGCGGCGTCCCCGCGCCGCCCGCTACTGCCGCCCGCTGGCCGCCGCGGCTCTAGTCATTTTGGAGCATTGCGGCGTGTGGACGCTCGGACAATATGGATAAATTTACAAAGGAAAGTGACGAGTTTTTGATTGAATTAGTTAAAGTGCACAGTATATTGCAGGGATCGGAACCGGTTTTTTCGAAAAACCTCGAAATAGCTCAATATTTTAAAATGTTTTACACTCTTTATGTAGTATTCAACATTTTATGTAACTGTTAACTTTATATTTTTGAATTACTCCATTAACAAAAAAATTATAAACCGAAGAACGAAAAAGAACGGAATTCGAACCGTTCTTTTGTATGGAGAAAAAACCGGTATCCGATCCCTGGTATATTGTACGATTCGCAGGATAAAAACTTCAAAAACAATAATTTGAAGCAAAAAGTATTTTTCCGCAGCAGAAATAGGGTTGGGATGGACGTTAGTTGGTGGATTCGTCAAATCTTGTTCAATCAACCTTAGTACTGTCGAAAATTCCGCCCGTGATAGTCGAAAATATTCCACAAATTTTAGTTCATTATCATTTAAATGCCTAGTGATCAAAATATTGTAGGCACCCTCCGTTTTTCTACATTTAAATATGTTGTTCTTCTTTTTCTTCTGCTTTCTTAATACTATTAGATAGTCCTCCTCCTCTTCTTCCTTAAGCAGTAGATATGCTATAGTTTTTTCCATCACACACGTCCGTTCACAAACAAAACCCTCGGAAACTGCCGCGATTGGCCGCCGCGGCTACGATTTCAAAACGACCATAATACCCAGTTCACACGCTGGCCGCGGCGGCCGGCGTCTGTCGTCGGCCGCACGCGGCGGGCGGCGGCTGGTCAAAACGACCGAGGCCTTAAACCGCAGCCGCAAATCCTGCAGGACGCGCCGGCGGCGGCGGCGGCGGCGCCGGCCGCGCCCGGCGTGCGCTGCCCGGGCGGCCCGTGCTGACTGCGCGGAGGCCCGCCGCCGCTACGCGGTGAATCCGCCGACATTCTCAGCACTTGAAGAGGAACGGTCTCCGATGCACTCGTTGCAGAGTTCCGAACTTGCTGTGAACCTATTCTCGCGCTTCGCATGCCCTCTGCGATTTCCAGCGCCTTTTTCAAGGTGACGTCCGCTATTTTCGTCGTAAACAGCTTATCTCGCTCCCCTATGTGCCATCCCGAGTACGAAACGGTCCTGCAGCAGGTCGCCGAAAGAGCCAGCCAGGGCGGCCAGGCCTCGCACGCGAGCCGCCCACTCCGCCATGGTCTCGTTCGGGTTTTGAACTGCACTGTAAAACTTAATTATATCGTTCCGCGAATCCACACCTTTTATTTATACTAGCGAAGTGTTCGTCAAATAATTTCACAACGTCCGCGTAACTTAAATTCGCGGCTGTATTCGGTAATGCGAGTTCCCGCGCTAATTTATATGTTGCCTCCGTTAAACAACTTAACAAAATAGCGCGGCGTTTTGCACCGGATTTGTCTCCACCCACATCGAGTTCATTCGCGAGAAACCATTGTTCAAGCCTATCTTTGTACACCGCCCATTCATGCACTTCATGGTTAAATGTCGTTAACGTGCCAACCGTCACTTTGGCCATTATCGCACGCGTAACCGATAGAAACTTTTGTCGTCGCCACTGTTAATTCTCATAAAAGGGGATCCAAAACCGGAGACAAACTAAACACCGGCCGTTCTTATTGACAAGTTTCATCGACTGATGATGGCGGGTATTATCAAACCGGAATCAGAAAGGGATTGGAAAGTACTGTTGACACAACCAATGACACTTCATTCAGCAAGAAAAGAGTTGTTTATAGTAGAGGTCCAAATGGAAAAAATTGTGCGCTGTGAGTTACAGTTTTGTAATTTTTACCAGAGCTAGAGGGTGTAAAAATAAAAATTTTTAGATGTGGAGGGAAAACCAATTCCCCCCCTGAACGAGGGGGGAGGGGGGTGAATGTGCAAACGGAAGGGTTATGTTTAAATTATTTTCGTCTAATATTTAGGCCTACTATTCATTGTTTGGTATCATTTTCATATAAAACAGACACGGGGAATTCATTTTTGATAATAAACATGAGGATTTTCATATATAAAAAAATAATATATAAAAAAATAAAATAATCACCGTTTTTATTTTGATTGTTGCGTTATATAAGTATTATCAAATAAATACATGTCAATGAAAAAATAGTACAAGATAGCATATTTATTGTAGTTTTTAAAAATATATACTTTTTGGAACCTTCCATGTAAAAATAAGTTGTAAAAAAATTGCACCTGTCGCGTACCTCGAATAAAAAAGGGACGTTGCTTTGACTTAATTGTTGACAGTACGTTTCTACGTACTGCGGGAATTTAGCGATTTTGCGTAAACAAAATACTCCATAATGTCTGTTAGGGCAAATTGCATCAACCTGGGTTAACCAAGCAACCCAGGTTAAACGTTTATTTCACACGGAATTTGATAATTGATAAGTTTCTTATGAAGTACTTAAGTGACTGACCCGGCACTATACAGAGGATATCCCGGACATCAGCCTATGTGATATTAGAATGGCTCTTGAATAGCTCAAAAATAACAGGGCGTCTGGGGAAGACGGAATTATAGCTGAGCAGTGAGCATCTGAAGCCAGGTGGTAAACCAATCCTTATGGCCCTTCAGAAGTTGTTCAACTCCAGAAGGGAGAACGACTTAGGCATGGAACAGAAGAGTGGTGGTACTGTTCTTCAAAAAAGATGACAACGACTTATTGAAGAACTACCGATCCATCTCACTTCCGAGCCATATTTATAAGATGTTTTCAAGAGTCATTACGAATCGTCTTGCACGCAGGCTTGATGACTTCCAGCCTGCCGAACAAGCCGGTATCCGAATTGGCGTTTCGTAAATGTTATACAGAAGACCGAGGAAAAGGTATAACCTGCCCCTCTGTTTAGGGTTTAGCGTTTGTGGACTACGATAAGGGGGGGTTTCCATGACGTACTAATGCGGTTTAATTTAGGTCGAGAGAAAGGGACACGGCTGTACGAGTCGTGTATCACTGCCCTTTTCCAGAACCTAAACTGAATCGCATTAGTACGTCATGGAAACCCCCAAGGCCTTCGATTTGATCGAAACTCTGGGCAGTACTACAGTCTCTTTAACGGTACCAAGTAGACTATCGCTATGTCGAAATGTTGGGGTGTTTGTACGAAAGCGCCACTATGTCAATCCGACTCCAAGACCAGAGCTTGAAGCATATTATACTGCAGCGGGGAGTCGGGCAAGGAGGTGTCATCTCCCCTAATCTGTTTACCGCTGCACTGGAAGATGTCTTTAAGACTAGACTGGAGAAGGTGAGTATCAACATCGAGTACCTCACTCACCTTCGATTTGCTGATGATACGGTGGTCTTGGCTGAGATCTTGGAAGATTTCGGTACGATGCTCGCTGATCTCAGTAGCGCCTTCGAGCAAGTTCGTCTTAGGATGAATATGGATAAGACGAAAACTCCCTTTAAAATCGGAGACTAAACTCGAAGGTGTAGACGACTATAATATACCTAGGACAAACTAAGTACCCAGTTAGGTAGGTCCAACTTTGAGTAAGATGTTAATCATTGAATCCGACTAGGTTGGGCTGGGCAGCGTTTGGGAAGCTACGACACATCTTTTCGTCCAATATTCCGTAGTTCTTGAAGACAAAAGTATTTGATCAGTGTGGCAACACACACTGATCAAAGATTTAAAAGAGTGATGACATACGGTACCGAAACGTTGTCGCTTAGAATGGGCCTCATAAGAAAGCTTAAATTCAACCACAGGGCAATGGAGAGGGCTATGGTGGGAGTCTGTCTGCGAGGTCGTATTAGAAATGAGACGATCCGCAGCAGAACCAAACTTTAGCTCCATAGTTCTCCGAATCACTGAACTAAAGTGGCAGTGGGCGGGGCACATTGCACGTAGAACCGATGGCCAATGCGGCGGCCTCGCAGGTGGAAGGCACAGCGTGGGTAGGCCCCCCACAAGATGGACAGTGAAGGTCTCAGGAGTCCGCTGGATGCGAGTGGCGCAGGACCGGTCATTGTGGCAATCTTTGGGGGAGGCCTATGTTCAGCAGTGGACGTCTTTCGGCTGATATAGTAATAATGATGATTTATGAAGTAAACGTTTAACAATTGATTGTCAAATCCCATATGATATAAACTTTCAACGTGGGTGAACTGGGTTAGTTGCTTAGTCCCGGTTAGTGAAAATTACCTTTATCGTCTTTGGTAATGAGATCATTACCTAATAACACTTGTAAAAATGATTATCCATTCCGATTCATATAATCAGATACTATATATCATACATGTGATCAGATAGACCAGATATATAATATACACGCGCTAAACAATAATCGATAAAATCTAAAAATAGAATCTGAACAAATAAAATTCTTAATAATCTTAGGTTATTTAAAAAAAGAAGATCAGAAAATATTCAATTTACTTTCATATCAATAAATATTTAGAATTGTAATAGGAACAATGATATGTAAGTACAAAAATATATATAATCTATGAGCAGTTGCCGGCACAAAAGTCTCTATTTTGAGGTTACGCGAAGGTTTATATTGGAGGTACGCGTAAGGTAATTTTTTTTTCAGTGAATTTTTGTATGAATGACTACAAAATGTGTACATTTTTAAAATCTGCAATAAATATGCTATCTTACACTATTTTTTTAAATTGGATAAGTTTGTTTTTTAATACTTATATGACGCTTAAATTAAAATAAAAAAAGGTAACTTTTTTACCATTACACTAAAAAATCTACATTTTTATATGAAATTGCTCATGTTTATGATAAAAAATGGGTTTTTCAGGTTCGTTTTACACGAAAATGATACCAAACAACGCATAGTAGACCTTATTAATTAGTAAAAAAATATTAAACGCAACCCTTCCGCATGCACATTCACCCCCCTCCCCCCGCGCTCAGGGGGGGAATTGGTTTTCCCTCCACATCTAAAAACAACTATTTTGAGACCCTCTAGCTCTGGTTAAAATTACAAAACTGTAACTCGCAGCGCACAATTTTTCTCAACTTTGTATGGACCGTGACCCTTACTATTATAGATGTACTAAGTGATTATTATATCTATTATCTGTAAGTCTCTGCACTTAAACTAGGAATATATAAATACGAGTATAACTATGAATATATTCCAGATTGACTTATACACTGTTGTGTCAACAGTACTTTCGAATCCCATTCTAATCGTGATTTGATAATACGCAGCCGCGCCCTCTCATATCTTAATCTACCCACATAATAAGTTAAATTGAACTTTTTTCTCGTGCCTTGACACCTTCGCAATGCTCAAGATTCCAGTTTTTTGGAGTCAGATTTATGGAATCTTTCGCTAGCTCAGGTTTCAATATTGGCACGACAGTTAAACAACAACTTTGCCACTTTGTGTAATAACCATTTCTACGACCACACACTTATTTTAAAATAAACTTGAAAATTTGATAAATATTCTTAATCAAACACGATTTTATTAAATATCAAGGTCGGGCGGGAGACGTCAAAATTAAAAAAGAAAGCTCCTCTATGGTTTACCAAACATCAGAAATGACATTTAAAATTAGGTTGGCAGCCATGTATTTCATTATGTTTTGTATACACGAGGGGTCTTAAAATCCAAAAACGCACCGCGCGCGTGTATGCCCTAGTGCGTTTATAGGGAATAGACAGTATAGACTTATCTTGACATCTATAAGGTAGAGGTTTAAAAGTGTGTTCACGACCATGTAAATGACAAAAGTACGAGAGTAAAAAATATTATGTTCTTGATATGAATGTTTAATGTTTATGTTGATTTTTTTTCAGAATGCTTTTGTTGATAGTTGATTTAATGTGCATCCATTCCAAATAAATAACAAAAGATAATAGTGTAAAATGAGTTTTATCTAAATACCAGTACCCCTATAATAGTTCCCTCACGCCCCAAGCAATCCCCTATTACGATTCTTTAGAAAATCGTTCTTAACTCGAAAAATATGTTTAAATGCAGTGGGAGTAAATATGTAACTAAAATAATGGCTAATTTTCTTCAAAGAAGAACTCAGAATTTTGACAATTGTTAAAAACACCGTTATGTCAGGACAGCATTTATATGGGGCCTTTACGAGCTTACAGAGAATAGCCAAATACATACGAAATTGTTATACGACGCGTCCCAGTACGCAGCGCTCATGGTGAATGGCTGTAACTTGTACGGTCTCTCAAATTCTTCATAGTAGCTCTGAGAGTATGGCTCCGGCGGTATCTCTTCGACGTTCCAATCCGGCGTCAGGTCTGGAGATCGTTTTGGGTCTATTACAGGCCTGGTGTACTGGGAAAATTATAATGATATAATGTAAAATACATACGTATATTGAATCTACTCTGCATTGGATAAAAGAAGAAACAAAATGTATACCAAAAAGAAAGACTTCAATTGTTTCATTGGCTCTATAGCCTATACAGCTTACCTTCCCTTTCTGCCAATCTTTAGGCGTGTGCATGCGCTCCTTATAGTGCGGGACGTGCTCGAACTCCGAAATGGTCCAATTGGGTCGCGTTGTCCCATCGCTACAGCCAAATAATGTATGCGGATTGAAATTCAGACAAATTCAATGTCGTAAGTACGATAGCACAGAATAATTAATAGTACAATCGAGTTCTTAAATACACCATGATCTCTAATAACCCGAAAGATTTTAACCACGCATTTTTGATGTAAAAACAAACAAAAAATATTATTTGACTTTTGTAATTTTTGGCGAAAAAAAAATTTTTTTTTTATTTTTTTTTCAACTGTTATTTAATTTTTGAATGTATTTTAACATAAAAAGTAAAAGTTATTCATGAAATTAGCACTTACAATGAGTGTTAAGGTTTTTTTTTACAAAAACCGCATTTTTAAAAGTTTTTATTTCTCACTTTTCGACATCTATTAAAAAGGTTAGTGAGACTATTCTCCATAATGACACCAACGCCGTTAAAAAGACCTTTTGTACCGAGTTACAATTAGAAAATATGTTTTTTTTAATTGGTAATAATTCTGAAACTAGGCGATATCCAGAAAAGTTTATACGACATTATAGTCTCTAAATGTGGTCAGGAACACACTGTTAAAATCTTTCGGGTTATTAGAAATCACGGTGTATATGAGCAAACCCAAAGCTTTAAAAATAAATGAGCATAGAAAGGCATATAGAGTACGGTCAAACTTTTACCCCAAACTGGCAAATCAAGTAGTGTCGCTGCATTTTCTGTATGTTGTTTTGCAAGCAAAAAAAAATTGTGCTAGCTGCGTAGTACGTGAAAAACCTCGAAATTTACAGTCATTTTTTTGTTTCTGATTTTCAAATCACCGTGGATTGTTTAAAGCCGACCGATTTTAACAGTGTATATTTAAAGCATTTTTTTACAAATTATTTGGGCGTCATAAAGGACTCTCGGCTTTTATGTGACTACGATTATTATGTATAATAAATCTGGCGAATATGTGTCATTTTGTATCTTTGAAAAATAAAATTTTACGAATACGAAATGTGAACATAAAGCACGCTACAAAGTATTATTCTGCAATTTTTTAAACGTATGCATAAATAGGGTTTTAATTTATATGTAGTTAAATTGCTGTACCAAATGTTATTAACTCCTGAGGTGATACAAGCGCAATACCAATATTGTTACTAATAATTGCGGAAAATGAAGCTTTGTACCACCATCAATCAGGGATCGGATAACGGTTTTTTCTAAATACAAAAGAACGGTTCGAATTCCGTTCTTTTTCGTTCTCCGGTATATTTTTTTTGTTAATGGAGTAATTCAAAAATACGATGTTAATAATTACATTAAATGTTGAAAACTACATAAAAAGTGTAAAATATTTAAAAATATTTACCTATTTCAAGGTTTTTCTAAAAAACCGGTTCCGATCCCGGCCACCAATATCACCGCCTACTAGCGCCGTTTAACGGCGAATAGCAGTACTACTAGAATAGGGACCGAATTTCCCTCTAGATGGCGCTGTGCTGCTCCGCTGGGAATCGTACAACGCAGTGTTAAGATTTTTCCCGATATGGTTAGGTCCGCCGGCGAACTCTTGCTATATCTCGCCGGAAGATCAGCGCTTACTTCCGGGTTAGCATTATGCTGAGGCGAGACTTTTTCGTGGTAAACTATCCACATTATTGTTTTGTCACTAATTTTATGTTATTTTTTTTTACCATGAATAAATAATTTGAATTTGAATTTGAATTTGCCGACGACTCTCCGGTCGTCGTACGCCCTCGGCGTGGAAATCTGCGTCGACCGCCACCCTCTGCGTGTGTTCGCGTTATACAAGCCGCCCAGCTCTCGCCTTGCAGTGGCCGATGTCCACGATCTGTTGGACTCGCCACTGCCCACTATTGTAGCCGGTGACTTCAACTGCAAACACACTGCATGGAGCTCTATGAAGACCTGCCCTGATGGGCAGCGACTCCTCGCTGACGCAGAAGCCCAAGGATACGAGGTGCTAGGACCGGAGTTCCCAACGCACTTCCCGCACACGGCAACCCACTTACCGGACGTCATCGACCTTATGGTAGTACGCGGCCTGACTTCCTGGCCCGCGCAGGACTTCCTGGATGACCATCTCCTTTCTGACCACCAGCCCGTCTTGGAAACACTGGACTTGACACCGACTCGGACGGTGTCGCCCTCACCTCGCCGACGACAGGATTGGGATCGTTTTGCGACCTACATGAGCGGACACACTCCGTGACCACAGCGGAGGAAATTGACCGACTCGCTGAGGAGTTCGCTTCATGTACAACCGCCGCCCTGACCGACTCCTCCGCCGAGCCCAGCACTAGTCAGGCACGCGACGCAAGCAGAGCATACCTGCATCAATCCTGTCCCTCATCGAGAGGAAGAGGAAACTGCGTCGTCTATTCCAGCGCACAAGATGTCCCACCATGAAGTCCCAGCTGATCTCACTCGCCGAGAAGATCTCGAAAAGCCTCGCGGCTTACTCTGAGGACTCTTGGCTCGAGTACGTCGAGTCAGCTGGTGAGGAATGGAGCGACATCCATCGTCTGTGCCGCAGGATATCAGGCAAACCAGCTCCTATCCACCCTCTTCTCGCTAGGGACGGTACACCACGTTACCGAGCAGAAGATCGAGCGGAGATTTTCGCCAACCACCTGGAGACGCAGTTCAGGCTGAACCCGTCCGATGACCCCGAGCACGAAGCAGCTGTAGAGCAGCAACTGGCGAACTACTTCGCCACGCCCATAGCTCCAGACGAAGATCCCATCATCCTCACGCCGGGCCAAGTCCAGAAGATGATCAGACGCACCCCGCTGAAGAAGGCGCCTGGCCCCGACCGCATACCGAACGAGGCGCTGCGACACCTACCCCCGCGAGCCATCGCGACGCTGGCGCGACTCTTCACCGGAGTCCTGCGGACCGGCCACTTCCCGCGCCCCTGGAAGCGGGGGTCGCGTCATTATGATCCTCAAGCCCGGGAAGAATATTCTTCGTCCCGTGAGCTATCGACCCATCACGCTGCTGTCTACCATCGAAAAAAAGCCTCAAAATGTTTTTAATCAAAAAATTATTTTACAATATGAATGAGGTTTTTAACGATAGCTATGAATAATAAAAATACAAATGTAATAGCATTATTGTGCATGCTAATTTTAAGTACTTACCTATATTGCTGCGCCCTAGCAGGGCGTCACATGTGCCTAATACTCACAAATTCCACCATGAAATAATTAATGTGATGTATGCAATAAATGATTTGATTTGAAAAAAATAGCGTCCTCACTTTGATACAAGTAAAGTAACTATACCTGAAAACCTATTTAAATTCCAATACTTGTCAAAAAGTATTGCCATTAAAATGAAATATTAGGTGGTTCGGTAAATTTTCACTTCTGTAAATGTTATACGTAGCTGCTTATTTTATTTATATTGTTAAAGACACCATTAAAATCTACATCTTAATTAAAAAATCTTATTTAAATACTTGTCGCAAAAAAAGATATTTAATTTAATTATTTTATCGGAGAAAAGTATAAAATGGCAATAACTCAAGATTTAACAACATTGGGTACCAATTAATGGGTGCGCTAAAGTATTTATAAAATTGCAACTTAGATTATTGAAACTCCGAAAATGTTTCTTATACAATTTAACATCATAATAATCGGTATTTATAAGTAATCTTTGTTTATAATTATCATCACTTTGAATTATTTATGTTCAGAATGTCGTTTTTCATACATATTTTTAGTACTAACTTTTATGTTTATATAATTTTTCACTATACTTATTTTTAACCGACTTCAAAAAAAGGAAGAGGTTCTCAATTCGACTAAATTTTTTTTTGTTGTATGTATGTTACCTGATATCTCCGAGAATAGTGAACCAATTCTAAAATTTCTTTCTGTGATCGAACGTGTATTACCCCGAGATGGTCCCATTGGCACCAAGTTGGGGTCTGATGATGGGATCTTGGAGAAATCGAGGGATCTCTTCAAATGTTATAGGTACATGTATGGCGCTTTTGGTAATTTTCATTCATTTACAAGAATTTGCATTCAGAAAGTAGGATTTGAGTAAACCAATGATGGAAACAAATCGGGGATCTTTGAAAAATCGGTTGAAGTCGGTTTTTTAAATTTTTTATTTGGTGATTATATGCTATATACTCTAATGTTATATTTATTTTTATCTGTACTGGTTTTATGTATGAATTATTTTTGTTTAATTAAACATAAATCGTACTGCCTCGGGGTAGCCTGATTCCCTAGAGGCGGCGTCCCCAGGTGGCGGATAGGGGAATGCCCTCTCGGGCGAGGCAACTCGTCCGAAGGGTCGGAGGGAAATAAAATACCTCCCGCGGCCCACAAGGCCGGAGAAGGACACTCCGTAATAAAACCTCACTAGTGGGCTTTTCTGATATTCGGAATTTAGGCTACTGGTGTACTGCGTGCTTAGGTTGGAGTGCACAGAAGGGATGGCGGCGGATGAACCATTGGGTCAACGGCGGCTCCCAATCCTTCCAGGAAGGTTACAACCTTGGCGTCAGGTGGCAACCGGCCGTAAAACAACGAGCCAAACACATCCCCTAATACAATATGAAAGTCAATATAAAAGATAATTGTGCAAAGGCTAGGGCGTCCCCCGGATGCGACGGTCAGAATATTCCACGAGTGTGCCATGCTAAGGCGTCCCCTGTAAGCGACGAACATGGACATACCGCAACTTCATTGCGCATAGCGACATGGAACATAGGTTCCCTGACCGGACGCTGCCAAGAACTGGCAGAAGTACTACACCGACGGAAAATAAATATGTGTTGTATTCAAGAACTACGTTGGAAAGGCTCTAAACCCAGGGACATTGGCTACAATTATCAACTTGTTTACCATGGCACATCAACCACCAGAAACGGTATCGGCATAATTTTGGATGAACATCTGAAGCATAGAGTGGTCAGACTGGACAGAATTAGCGATAGGATAATGACTATTAAACTGGCATTTGATGATCAACCATGTTTGAATATATTATCCGTTTACGCCCCACAAGTCGGCTGTACGAAAGAAGAAAAGCATCGTTTTTGGAATGAGTTGGAAGATGTAATACAGGAGATCCCAATGAACGAAAGAAAGCTTATTGCAGGGGACCTTAACGGCCATGTAGGAGGACAGCTCCTGTAAACTGCTATGTTCATGGTAACTTTGGCTATGGAAACCTCAACGATCAAGGAAAAGGTATCCTAGAACTTGCTTCAAATTTTGATCTTCCAATCATTAACACATTTTACCAGAAAAGAGATGAGCATCTCATCACTTACAAGAGCGGAAAATCCTCAAGCCAGGTGGACTATTTTCTGTGTGAAAACTCAATGCGTAAATATTTTAAGAACTGCAAGGTTATTCCGGGAGAGCCGTTAATATCACAACACCGTATACTAGTCGCCTGCCTGAGAATGCCTAACTGGAATAAGGGACCCAAAATCAAACCTCGTCCCCGAATTAAATGGTATAACCTTAACAAACCAGCGGGAGAAAACGTCAGATCGGAAGCAGATAAACACCTCTGTGACTTTGCGGAATGTCAAGATAGTGCGAACAATTCTTGGAATCATTTTCAAAAATATACTGTTAAAACAGCAGCTAAGCATCTAGGTATTACTAAAGGGAAACTTAACAATAGAAAAGAAGCAAGATGGTGGAATGAAACTGTTAACCTAGAAGCCAAAAAGTTACACTTTAAGAAATGGCAAAGGTCTGGTTCTGACCAAGACAATGAAATTTACAAACAATCTAAGCAAATTGCAAAGCGTAGTGTTGCCGTCGCCCGTGCGGAGGCACAAGAGGAACTTATATGCCGGTTGGAGAACTGCACAAATGAAAAGGAAATTTTTAAAATTGCAAGAGCGCGGCATAAACAAACCCAGGATTTAAAACAGATAAAGTTTATTAACGATCCCAAGGGCAAGCTTCTGACAGATGATAAAGCAGGTGGTATGAGTACTATGAGACTTTGTTTAATGAAGAATTTCCCCAAGAAACATCAAGTCCTTTGCCGCATACCCTGGGCCCAGTTGAAGAAATATCAGTTGAGGAAGTCAAGGCAACCCTCTCAGGTATGAAAAATGGAAGAGCAACAGAACCTGATGAAATCCCAACAGAATTTTGGAAAAAACTTGGACCCAGTGGCATAGTGACATGGTGCTGCTGAGTGCCTCTCCCTGTGGACTGTCTACACTGTCAGGCATCTGTGAAAAATACGCACTGAGTCACGGGTTGACTTACAATGTCAGGAAAAGTGAATGCATGGTCTTTCAAGCCAGAGGTATAAAACCACCACCTGTACCACCAATTAGGCTGTATGGAACGCCACTTAAAATGGTTGATCGGTACAAATATCTAGGGCACCTAGTAACCTCTGACTTGAAGGATGATGCAGATATAGAAAGAGAACGGAGAGCGTTGTCTGTTAGAGCGAATATGGTGGCCCGCAGATTTGCTAGTTGCTCCAGTGAGGTAAAAATTACTCTATTTAGAGCATTTTGTACTACTTTTTACACTGCGAGTATGTGGGCTCACTATACGCAAAAACAGTACAACGCTCTTCGTATTCAATACAATAATGCCTTCAGGGTGCTGATAGGGCTGCCCCGCTTCTGTAGTGCGTCAGGGATGTTCGCGGAGGCCAGAGTGGACTGTTTCTATACTACAATGAGGAAACGCTGTACATCCCTGGTGCGCAGGGTGAGGGCTAGCTCCAGCGGAATCCTAAGGGAGTTAGCGGAGAGATTTGATTGCCAGTACATGAACCACTGTTACATGATTCATGTGCTGACATCCAAATCTATATGATATATGTAAATTATGTATTGTGTTGTTATTGTATTGTTAGTTGTAATGTAATCAAGATAATATTAAAATGTAATAAATGTAATAATATATATACATGTAATTTAATAGTGTAATAATGTAATTTAATAGTGTAATAATGTAATTTAATAACTAAATAATAATGTAAATGTGAATGATCCCTGTTGGTCGAGAAATAAATGAATTGAATTGAATTGAATTGAATAGTGTGGCTGACTAAATTGTTTAACAAAATCCTATATTCCAAAAAGATGCTAGATATATTATGTAGAGACTTAGCAATCTTATCCCCTTCTACAAGAATAAGGGTAACGTTGCGGAATGTGGAAATTACAGGGCAATAAAAGAAACATGTCATGCTCTTAAGATGTGGGAACGTGTTCTTGTGAAGAGGCTTAGCAGGATAACTAACATCACACCCAACCAGTGCGGCTTTAGAGCTGGTGCCAGTACAACAGATGCGATCCATTCAATCCGGATACACAGTGACAAGTACAAGACACTAAAGAAAGACCTTCACCTTGTCTTTATCGATCTTGAGAAGGCATTTGATCGTGTACCACGTCGCCTAATCTGGACAGCACTGAAGGCTCAGAATGTGCCCGAATACTACATAGACCTCATACGGGACATGTACAGTATATACACTGATATGAAAACCCAAATAGTTACACCTGTAGGAACGAGTAGTCAGTTTGAAGTCAGGGTGGGCGTATACCAGGGTTCAGCGTTAAGCCCGATATTGTTTAACATCGTTATAAACTATGTGACTGAACATATGCAGAGACCAGCGCCTTGGAACCTATTATATGCCGACGACATTGTCTTAATAGCGGAGTCTTTACCAGAGCTACAGGCTGATATGACAATGTGGTGTAACGCTTTGGAAAAAAGTGGACTCAGAGTAAACAAGCCGAAGACGGAGTATATGCGTTGTAACTTCTCTATATACTTCTGATCAAACTGGCACGGCCTCAATATACGGGTAAAAAGAGTAGATTGTTTTTAAATACTTAGGCTCAGTTATGGGTCCATATTGGCACTTAAACAATTTTTTCTTCGAATATTTTTACTAATACCGTTTTTTACTCATAATCATCATTACCTACTCCGAAAATTTTATCTCATACTTTTTTTCTTACTAAAAATTATACTTCTACCTACAATGATGAAGGATGATATCCGTGCGGTGACGGAGTAAGAATACAAAAATCACCGCCCCTCTCTTCCCGTGGGTGTCGTAGGAGTCGACTAAGGGAAATACTGAGTATCTAGCTTCTCAGCCGGTGGTAGGGTATTTTTACTAGTACCCGCCTGGTTGACTACCACCGTACATTCGGTGTAAACGCCCGTGAAATGACTTACCTTCGTGTTTGCCGTGTTTCGGGGTCAGCCGGTGTATTTACCAGCATCTAGCGGGCCAGCAAGGCCACTAGATGCTAACAGGTTACTGATTGTCTCCTGTTCGTTGCCGCCGCGATTTGGGCTCTACTTTTCACTTACGATCAGGTGGAGTGGAGCCACTTTGTTGTGCCAACGTTATTTTTATTGGGTCGGCAACGCGCATGTGACACCCTGAGGTTGCAGGCGCCCATAGGCTACGGTGACTGCTTTCCATCAGGCGGGCCGTATGCTTGTTTGCCACCGCCGTGGTATAAAAAAAAAAAATGTTCATAGCGATTTTTATTAGGGTTCCGTAGCCAAAATGGCAAAAACGGAACCCTTATAGATTCGTCATGTCCGTCTGTCCGTCTGTCCGTCTGTCACAGCCAATTTACTCGGAAACTATAAATGCTACAGTAACGAAATTTGGTAAGGATATGTGTTGTATGAACCGCTACAGGAATGTGATACTAAATTGTAAAAAAAACCATTGGGGTGGGGGCCCTCCATACATGTAACTGAGGGATAGAATTTTTTTTTTAGTTGTACATAAGCGTGTGGGGTATTAATAGAAAGGTCTTTGAAAATGATATGAAGGTTTATACATCACATTTTTATTTAAGCAAATCGTTTTCGAGATATCAGGTCTCAAAGTCTGAAAAATGTGTCCCCCCCCCTCTATTTTTTAAACTACGCGATATAAAATTCTGAAAAAAATATATGTTATGCACATTAATAAACTCTATCAACGGTTTTTGGTTTGATAAAATTATCTCCTATAGTTTTTGAGGTAGGTTGATTTAAATGTATTTTTTTAATAATAAATTGATAATGGTACGGAACCCTTTGCGCGCGAGTCCGACTCGCACTTGGCCGGTTTTTTCGAAATTTTATCCTCCTAAAGTCGTCAAGTAGATTAATCTATACCCATAAAGTTATTTGAAATAAATTGTTTATTTATAATTATTTTCCCATTAGGTTCACCCTGTTGTGGTATAATTCGTTTATGAATAATTCTATATGACATAAACTATGTAGTCATAATGGGTACATTTGTATGGCCGTAATTTATATTTCGAGAAATACCGGGAAATTTATTAGTAAAACATAATTGAATCCGCCTCTATGTTTTTATTTCAACATCGACGCGGCGCGGCGTAGGTACTGCGCCCGAAGTTTAGGTATAATAGTTTCCGAGTTTCCGATCCCTGGTAGGAATCCACCAAGTGGGTACCTACGTTAAACAATTTCACATCACAGCATAAAAATATGATTTACGGAAACATACGTATGTGGCTGATATTACAATATTTATTTATAATAATTAAACTGAAAACTATATCTGAAGAGCATTCGTCTGTCACTTTAGACACAGAATACATATTAGTACAAGTACAAAAATCATCTCCAAAAACCCGTTTAAAGAAATAATGACTCTTGCTACGATACTATTAAGTTCAAATTCTCACCGCGCAACGCAAAATTTCACGTAGAAGGTTCTTTCTTTTAAAAAATGATACTCGTCGGTCGAATTCTGGCACCCTAGTGAAAAGGGTTATAAGTCGAATTTTGGCCAAATTGAGTTAAGTATACCAAAAAATTAAAAAAAAATGGCATCTGTTGGTGTAAAAGGATCTAAGATATCACGTAAATTGACAGAGTTACGGTCGTGTAATATGGTATAACTAACACAAATGACCATGCAGTGTCAGGTATAAGTTGAAATAAATTCTTACTAACAAAAAAAGCATATCGTTGTAAAGTTACAAAAGGTATTAGTGCAGCTACGTTTTACGCGTTTGGATTGTTGTTGTGTGTAACGCTATATTTACTCATATTCTCTTGATGGTCACTCGGATAATGAGGATCCATGTGTATTTAAATCACTTTACACGAACAATAAAAACATTTTTTGATATACAATTCGACATAAACCCATATTCACGAATAAAATTTGGTTGTTACGGGTACAAGTCGACTTTAATCATTTTGAATTACAGTTTTTTACATGTGATACAATCCATTTGCGGGAATTATACCCGTTTTCAACAAATTAAAAAGTATTACTTAAAATTTAACACCAGTAAATTGACAGATTTGTACTAAGTTGTACCCTTTTACACTAAGTTTCGTTATACATACACAATGTTTAAAAAAGTTAGTGTTCATTTTTAATATTTAATTTACTTAGTGGTTAATGATTTTCTTAAAGTATGATTGTATATTTTTTTCAAATTCAAGCTGTTAAATTCTGCTGCTTATTTGTTAAAACCTAAGTTAGTAATATTAGTTTGTGTTGACAGTTTTAAATGACCTAACACAAATACCTATTTTAAATTGTAGTAACAATTTTACTTATGATCCAGGTAATATAAAAAGCGCGCTATAGCCTTGTACGAGTATTCGCTGCTGTTCTATGGCTGTTGCTATATCTATATTACTCCAGAAACATGCGATTAGAACAATTTCAAAATAGCTACCCGAAAACCATGCCTGGCCACTTTTTACGTATGCTAACATAATAAAAACAATATTATCACAATATTTTTTAAATTGTCTGTTAACAAAATTAATAAAGTTAATGTATAATTAACACAATAATTCAAGTTGATCGTATATTTACCTATACAACTTTTAGAAGAATTATAATCGATAGAACATAATAGTGGCAGGCTTTTTATACTCTTTGATTAAAGTCTGTGTATTAAGATTCCATACAGAATACTGCAACATCACTATTTTCATCCGAAACAACTGAAATAACTTCTTTACACACTAGTGCGAGAAGTTGTTTATATCTTGTCAGGTTGAAAACTTCGCAAGGCCATCTGTACTGAAAAATGTCGTACGATACACGTGCGAAAAGGAAATTCGTATATCGTGTCGATTTAAAAGACTCCCATTCGGTCGTGCTTTGCCCTTTATTTATGCTTATTTCGAACTTATTTGTTTTTCATAGTTATATCGTAATGTACCTACATTACGATAGGCTATAGAGAATAGTTTTTTTAAATAAAATATCGATTTTCAATAGTATGTTATTTTGGCGACTCAATAAGATACAAAATTGCCATTCAGGCGTTACGGAACGTACCTAACTAGGAGCTGCGCGCACGATATCCAGGGCACAAGTCATAATTCGGACAGTAGGACTAGACAATGTAGTAAATAATTGAATTAAATGATATATGAGTATTTAATTTCATGACTCAAATTATTAACTTTCATGAATCCGTAGAAAATATTTGTACTATTTAGGTTTTTATTCGAGTACCGTGTTAGCGAAATAGGCATGAGAAAAAAAATATTAACTATGACACGATTTTTCATTTTATGATACGTTGTGTTTTGGCTGTTGAAAATAAGTAATAATTTTCAAATTGAAGGACGTAATATCTAATAAAAATGGAAAAAATAAATATTTTTATTGTAACTTATTTCATGGAATTTGGATACAATTGAATAATGTGATTAATATAAAAATTGTTATTCCCTTTTACACGTTACTACTTAACATTTTGTGCACAAAGGTATAAGTCGGTTTTTTTTGGGATTATATTGTATACGTATATGCTATGCCATTGAAATTAATTACGCAAACAAACTTAGCTAAAACTTTTTCGTAAAAGTACATCTCAAAAAGAGTTATCATAAAATAAGTTAAATGTAGGTATACCCGTTTTCACTAATGACCGGTATATGACTGTGAAAATGGGCACTAATTTGGTTATATTTTTAAATAGCATTTATTTCAGCGGGTACAAGTCATTTTTTTTTAAACTATTGATTTTAGCCGTATACCAATGACGGCATGTGAAAGAGCGCATTGTATTTACTCAAACTACACTTAAAGTTATAAATTTTTTTTGCCATTTAAGCACAATAAATATTAATAATTTCGTCAATTGTTTTTTGGCTCTCCTGTAAAGTGGCAAATTTCGACTTGTACCTCTTTTCACTAGGGTGCCAGAATTAGTACGTTACGTAGCTCGTAGATATCCGACGAACAATATTCGCTCGTGTGCTCGGTGGGTCACCGCTCGCCGTGAGGCTCTACTGATGTACTCCCCGGGGTGGCAACGACAGTTCGAACCGAATGCACCAGTTGGACAGGCCTGCTCTAGAGCAGGTGTCATCGGAGTGACGGGTGCCCGACATTTACAATGGTTTTCGATATTTATTCTGCCACCAGATGACGCTCCTTAGATGTAAGGTCCAAACAGCTATCAGATTCATAGGCGCTGAACATAAAATATCGAAGTTCTATTGTATTTGGAAGTTTATTGATTTTCTAATTGTTTACGTTACGACGCGAAAATGGTCGCCGAAGTGAGGAGTGAGCTGTAAAACAGAGGCGCAAAGTCACTGGTACTGGTACTAAAAAAATATATATATTTCGATATATTTTCGATTTAGTTTAGAAAACAATATTCCTAAGGTTTTTAAGAAGTAATAAACAAACAAGTACATAGAATATTAAAATCGCGTATTTATTTTGACAATTCGTTGGACCTTACGTCACAGTGCTGCCATCTCACCACCCCACAGTGGCTGGAAATGTATCAAACACCCTCACTCCGGTAAGCCTCCGGGCGTCTTATCACATCCTGTATTGTAAATGATTGTAACCTAACCGAAACTCAGAGCATGTCAATATTTATGTAGATTCGGGCGTGTGGCATTCAGGTGTACTTTTAATTTCATTATTCCCTTTTGTTTTTAAACATTTTATTACTTAATTTACTTAAGTATTCGAAATATGTCCAAATATAATTCCGCATACATAATCATAATACCATGCTTCTAGAAGATGTCATGTCAAGTCAGGCTAGTCCCACAGATCAAATTCTAAAACCATCACACCTAGTGCCAGCCTCCATAGCCATAGTTGCCGCCCCATCGTTGATAGTGACCCTGCCTACGAACCTGGAGGTTCCGGGTTCGAATCCCGGTGAGGGCATTATATGTGTTTAATTATTGTGTATATTTATCACAAATATTTGTTCCTTCGTCGAAGCTGTCTATAGTGTCTATGTATTTAAGTATACACGGTGCTCGTGAGCATTCCGAAAGATTTTAATGCTGGATTCCTGACCACATTTAGAGTCTTTAATGTTATATAAAATTTCCTAGATTCGGTTTGATTTCAGAGATAATCAACCTTTTTTCGAAATAAGTTTTTCGACGTAACTCGTCATTTAACTTCTTTATGATTACAATGCCACCACAATATTACCACACCTTTTGCCTGACAATCAAAAAATACGAATAGACTTGACGAAATAACCTGTATCTAAAAAAACAATTGAAATAAATAATTTAAACAAATTGTTGTTATGATAAAAAGTACTGGAAATGTTAAGAAGTGTTCAAAAAGACTAAAAAAAAGAAAAAAAAAATTTTTTTTGGTGGAATTGACTTTTGGTCTCATAATATTTTATGTTTATTTTGATGCCTAGAATGCACAGTAAAAATCTTTCGCAATGCTCGCGAGCACCGTGTATACATAATATATATTTATAATTAACATATTGTTCATTATGTATCTATCTATTAATATTATATATGTCGTGATATATACAGGGTTACTTTTTCACCAATACAAAAACTCAACATACGTAATAGTAGTCCAAGTTACAGAATACTAGCATGTAGTACTACTAGCATGTGTAGGGGTAGTAACAACACTACCCCTTTAGAACAAAAAAACTGAAATACCAATGTTTGGACACTTTAAACTTAACCGCAAACCTGACAAGAAATTTGGACGCATTACGCATTATCAATGTGCATAACTAGCAAAACACACGAACTGATAACTGTTTGTTTAAAACGTCATCGCACGCGGCATGGCGGGTTGCGGCGATAAAGTGCACTGGGTATCAACTTATGACTTTGACTTGGCAAAAAATCTTACTTGATCCCAAATCCTCCTTAATACTTGCATCCACCGTCAAAATAAAGAATTTTTCTGTGTGTGAAGGTTGTCGAATGTTTCACATTATGTCTGGCAAACGTGATAAAATTACAAAGTAGGACAGAAACTTTCTTCATTGAGGCGTATTAAAAAAATTGAAATCAACTTTATGTACAATGATTGGAATCAAAAAACCATACCTAATTAATGGAGTCCATTTCTCATACTAATTAATTAATTCACATCAATGTTTCCTTCGATATTTCCCAACACAAGTCTGTAGTTATCACTTTTAAGTTTGTCAAATGCACTTATTATTTTATTTATTAATCTTCGTAATTTTGGGCCTCTTCAACGTATACCCACCGTTTCACCTCACCCCACAAAAAAAGTCACACGGGGTCAGGGGGGTTGGGGATACCCCCATTTGCCAGAATTTCATTTGCCATAATTTTATTTGCCATCCTATTCAACACACATAATATTGTTTCTCATAACATCTTATGCCATACTTATTGTTTACTATATTAATCATTTGCCAGAAACTTTGTTTCCCATAAAGTCAATTTTCATAATGTCATTTGTCAGAATCATCGAAATCCGTAATTATCACATGCCACAACATCGTTTGTCATCCAAATTACCTACCAGAAAAGACAATTTCCATAATGTTTTTGTCAGAATCATCGGAAACCGTAAATATTACATGCCATAACATAACTTGTCATCCAAATGACCCTCCACAAAGTGAAACTGCTATTAAAAAGTATAACGTCGTCCTAAATTTTTTGGCCGAGAATATTTGTCTTAATGTTAAATGGCATCCTACTCGTTTAGCCTATTTAATTTTGTGCATACACTGTGCTAGGTTAATGGTTTAAAAATATGTTCAAGTAATAAACCAGGGCAAAACCAACTTGGATTGGTTAGGTTTCTAGGCTAGGGCGGAGTTAAAAGCGTTGACTAAAAAATACTTAAGTATTTTAAATTAATTGTTTACGCATCCTTATTTTTGTAAAACCAAAAAAGGGGGGGACGGGGGTGCGAAGCCCCCCACAAGGGGGGCTCGGAGGGCGAAGCCCCCCGCATTAAAAAAGAACATATTGTAGTTCCCCCACCCTAACCTGGATAGGTTCGTTAGGTACCTTTCATACCTTAGAGCAGAAATAGAAGCCCCGCGCAGCGGGGCTTCGTCGACCAGTTCCCAGAAGCCCGTTTTTTCAAACGCTTGTAACTTTTAATAATATAGCTAGTACTTATTTGAAAAAAACTAATAATTACTGATGGCGTTTGAATATTCCTTTAAATAATATTATTGCATTTAATAATATGGCCAACAATTAATATGGCAACAATTGCTTCTGGCATTTGAATATTCTGTTAAACCATATTATTGCACTGAATAATATGGAAAAGAAATAGGATGGCATTGTATGATTATGGAAGGTAATATTCGGGTAAACAAGCAGTATGTCATACAATTTTTATGGTAAATTAATCATTCGGGCAAATGAAATTCGGGCAAGTTAGATTCGGGCATATGAATATTATGTTAAATAACTGTCGGGCAAACAATAGACAACCGGGGGGGTTGACCTGGCTGGCCATGGCTATAACACTGGCATTTTCCACGCGGCGGGGCACACTTTCTTCAGCGAATAGCCGCTGAGCTGCCACTGTATTTTCCCCAATGAGAAAATAACTACGGACCATTTTGTACGAGCAATTTCCGACTGAAGGTAGTACGATACGGCGCGCGTGCATACACCTACGTCAACCGTGGGACTGACCGTAACCTAGATAGCGAGATTAAGGTAACTGCTATGTTGTCAACTCGTGCGGCGGCCGGCAGGTCGCTCACCCCTTTCCGCCGCCCTCTACGTCCCGCACACCGTTGACGTCTTGTCATTAGTGAGCCCAGTGGCGTAACTATACCATCTGGGGCACGTGGCAAATTATTTTGATGGGGTCCTATCAATTAAAATCGTCACATTGTACTCAGTTTAACAGTGTACTCTTGGGCCGGGGCTCTCTTGGGTCGTAGTCCATTATATTACGGCCACGTATGTATGGGAAAAGTTCACATTCGGGTAGCAGCACCAAATTTTAGTATGTTGTTAGATATGTCATTTTGTACCCAAAACTGCCGGGAGACACTCTTTCAAAGGTCAATGTCACCAGTAATGACGTCATCAAAATGGCTGCTGCCTAATTTCGAAAAGCACTTATTTGTTCCTCAACCTCCCAACGAACACCACCGTGTATAGTATCGATTGAAAGGTCATTAAATATGCTCATTAAATATCTAACTTTGTCTTTATGTGTTAAAGCGTACACCTAGGAATAAAAAAATATCGTTGAAAGAATAAAAATATTTTTTTACTCTTTTCGTTCAATGTACATTTCATCAGGAAACAAGCGGTATTAGAAAAAAATATTGTTGTACTCAAATGTAGCCAAACTATTATTCTAAAATATAAAGTTTAAATCACCGAAATTGGTTGAAAATAAACATAATATTTCACGGCAAACACTATACACCCGCGATCCGTCCGCACGCCAGTTTGAAAATGTAAATTGCACCCAAACTATGCAATTGATTTATGCTGGTAAGATATGTACTTAAAGCCAATTAAATAATCAAATAGTAGTTGTTTTAATGATACTGATGTTATTAAAATAAAATACATAATTTAACTCACAAGTCGAGCGGGCCAGGTGGCATACCAGCAGTGGTGCTTAAACGTTGTGCTCCTGAGTTGTGTCTTGTGTTAACGCGTCTCTTCGCTCTTTCCAGTATCAAACGGGAAGTTCCGTCTTTGTGGAAGACGGCCCTTGTGCACCCTGTTCCAAAAAAGGGTGACAGATCGGATCAATCGAATTATAGGCCTATCGCTATCACCTTCCTTCTCTTTAAGGTCATGGAGCGTATAATTAACGCTAAGCTCCTTGGTTACCTAGAAGAAGACGATCTTATAAGCGACCGCCAGTATGGCTTTCGCCTCGGTCGCTCTACCTGTGATCTTCTAGTGTACCTCACTCACCGCTGGACCTCAGCCATGGAGAGTCAAGGCGAGGCTTTGGCAGTCAGCCTAGATATAGCGAAGGCGTTCGATCGTGTCTGGCATAGGGGCCTTTTGTCGAAGTTGCCATCTTCAGCAGGTTGGCGGCGGGATCACTGGGTAACAATAAACTAGCAACATACCATTGGGCTGCGAGTCTCTCGGCACGCGGGCCACGCGCGGCCGCTGCTCGAGCGGAGCGGACGCAGAGGCGGGAGCGGGGGCGGTAGCGGGCGGCGGAGCGTGCGCCACGGCCGGCACAGAGGCTGCCGACTTCAGCAGGTTTGCGGCGGGATCACTGGGTAACAATAAACTATCAACATACCATTGGGCTGCGAGTCTCTCGGCACGCGGGACCCGAGGGATTATGCAGATGAATAGCTAGCTTTTTGTCCGGCAGACGCATTCGTGCCGTAGTAGACGGTAGCTGCTCTGATAGCATGGACATAAACGCTGGCGTCCCGCAAGGCTCCGTGCTATCCCCAACGCTGTTCTTTCTGCATATCAATGACATGTTGTCTATCGGCGACCTCCATTGCTATGCAGATGACAGTACTGGGGATACTTTTTACACAGGCTGTGCTAATATCCCTCGCTCTGTGGTACTGGAAAGTCGCGGAAAACTTGTCTGACATCAAGAACACTTTATCTAGAGTCTCGTTATGGGGTCGGGATAACCTAGTCAGGTTCAACCCCACAAAGACACAAGTTTGCGCGTTTACCGCTAAAAAAACCCCATTTACTGTGGCTCCAAAGTTCCACGACACAGCTCTTACCATGTCGGGGAATATTGGGATCCTCGGAGTCGACATTTTCAACGACGTCCAATTCCGATGTCACCTAGAGGGAAAAGCTACGCTGGCTTCCAAAAAGCTCGGTGTACTCAATAAAGCGAGGGGATACTTTACTCCGGGGCAAAGACTTCTGTTATACAGGGTGTTTGGTTAGCGGTGTCGGAGCTTTTAAGGGCTTAAACTACAATCAATTTAATTGCACTTGTAATTCCTATAGTACTTAAGGTATAACTGTAATTATGGTGATATTTTTTAGCTAACATACTGTACTAATAAATAACAACACCAAAAACCTATCTTAACGACCTAGTTTTCATGCAAAATTAAATTAATTGAAAAACTAAAGTGAATTTTTTACTATTTTTAATTAAAAAAAATTTTTTTAGCCTTGATGTTCAAATAGTTGAGTCAAATGATTAGCTTAATTATTAGTTTGCTTGTCTAATGAGCTCTCTAACGAGATTTTTTTGCAAGGATAGGACCGATAACAAACGTATAATTCCAGAAATATCACGTGCGCCCGTATTCGTCTGTTTGAAATTTTAAAATGGCCGCCATTTAATTATCGTTGGCACAAAAAAAAATTATATGGTAATTTATCGATGAAATTGATTGTAGTTTAAGCCCTTAAAAGCTCCGACACCGTTAACCAAACACCCTGTATAAGTCGCAAGTCAGACCTCATATTGAGTATTGCTGTCACCTTTGGGCAGGAGCATCTGTACACCAGCTTGCACCCTTTGACTCGGTTCGTTCGTTCGTTCCGTTCGTTTAGTCGAAGATCCACGACTCACAGGCGGTATTGAACCCTTAAGTCTAAGGAGAGACTTCGCCTCCTTATGTGTGTTCTATCGTCTGTACAATGGGCTGCGCTCTGAAGAATTGTTCGACATGATGCCAACGTCCAGAAGTCCACTTTTCATCATCGCACCGCTCGCCACCGACTGGGCGCGCATCCTCACACCTTGCAATCTAAATGGTCGCGCACCGTGCGGTTTCCGTCCGTCTGTGGAATGAGCTCCCTGCCGAGGTTTTCCCGTTGGACTACAGTATGGGGTTCTTCAAAAGAGGAGTGTACAAGTTTTTATTGGGTCGGCAACGCGCATGTGACACCCCTGGGGTTGCAGGCGCCCACAGGCTACGGTGACTGCTTTCCATCAGGCGGGCCGTATGCTTGTTTGCCACCGACGTGGTATAAAAAAAAAAAAAAAACTAAACTAAGAGACACAGGTTCTTAGAGTAAGATAACAAATGAATGATAATCACTTCTAACTATCAAAGAAAGAATATTATGTATATATTTCAAGGTTTTATTCAAAACAGTACGAGTAAATTATTACCTTACATTCCGGAGCAAGTTCCTTCACATACACAAAGAAGAGTGCAATTTAAAACGTTTTTACGCATACGCCAACGTGGACAAGGCACAAGTTCTTTGCAACTTGCACTTCCATCATGAATCGTTTTCCACAATGGAACTGGAATATAGACAAATACTTTCTCTTCTTTTTTCCAGCTCTAGTCGCAGGGATCAATTTTCTTGTGGATAAGGCAAGGCACTTCGTTTATATCTTCGTTTGTTTGTAGCTTGGTCCGTTTTTGATGTTGAGTCAGTTTCAGTGCAGTTTTACTTGGTGAGATCCTTTTAATACTCATTCATTTATTGCTTCCACACAGTTTACAAGGTATTATGTGAACACAAAGTTTTTACAGCTATTTAGTTAGCTTTATTATTGTATGAAAACATTCCGTCTTGCTATTATTAATTGTTATATCATTTGTAGTCTCTTTAGACATTCGTCATCTAAGTGGTGGACAGTCTTCCTCTTTCCCTCTTTCCAGTAGCCATGGACAGATAGTTTATCACGACATGACTGTCTGGTCGGTGAAGGACGTGACCTGTGATCTTACCATCTAAGCTTATTTTTACAATCTTGAAACTACCCCTTACATTACATAAGTTGCGAACGCAGTCGTTAAGCGTGTCTCTGCCTGCCTATCGTAGCATGCGACGTATGTGATAGAGTATTGAGTAACCTGAAAGAAATAGAAGCGGAGAGAGAGTGGAAAGAAGAAACCACTTGCAGGTAAGCTAAAATGACGTATGGAGAACCCGATACCTTACGAAGTTGGAAAAAAATGACTTGAGAATGTTAATCGGGTATCATTACGAGACACAACACCCTCAACAGGCATCTTAAGGTGATGGAAATAAGTAAAGAAGCAACCTGTTTAGATTGCGGGAGAGACGAAACTAGTCAGCATGTTCTGGTAGTACGCAGCGGCATTATATGTTTGACAGGAGAAAGAACACATGGACGTCGCCCCCAGGGATGATCTACGGCCCTGGAAAAGGACTTTACCTTTACATGTACAGATTACAGTTTTTCCTTCCAACGGAATATTCATTATCCTAGCAATCATTAAAATTTGTAATTTTCTCGTTATTCATACTACTGCTAACTATGAATTATTAGTTGAAACAATTCTGCTGTTACGAACTGTTGTTAGCTGCTTGCCCTGGAAAACAATTTCTGTGTTCAGTATCGTGCTTCATATCGTTAGCTTGTTTAAAGAAACTATGCCTGTAAGTTTGATTATTTTTTAATGCGATCCGTCCATTGCTGAAATATCTGGGATTGCTTCTAGTTACGTTACGCTCACGGCCAGAGTTAACAACGAGTATGTAAAGAGGAGTTTCAAGGTTGTAAAAATAAACTAAGATGGTAAGGTCACGTCCTTCGGTGACCGGACAGTCATGTCGCGATAAACTATCCGTCCTTGGCTACTGGAAAGAGGGAAAGAGGAAGACCGTCCACCACTTGGATGGCGAATGTCCAGAGAGACTACAAATGATATAACAATTGTTTATAGCAAGACGACCGACAGACCAACTAAAGATGCACTGAAACTGACTCAACATCTAAAGCGGACCATGCTACAAACAAACGAAGATAAGGAAGAAGTGCCTAATCTTATCCACAAGAAAATCCCTGCGATTGGGGCTGGAAAAAAAAAGAAAAAGCATTTGTCGATATTCCAGTTCTATTGTGGAAAACTGGAAAACGATTTCTGCTATGCAAGTGCAAGCTGCAAAGAACTTGTGCCTTGAGCACGTTGCCGATGCGTAAAAACGTTTTGAATTGCATTCTGTATGTATTCAAATGTGCATATGAAGGATGCTCTAGAATGTAAGCTAATAATAATACTATTCAGAATGAAACCTTGAAACATGTACATAATGTTCTTTCATTGATAGTCAGAAGTTATTATTATTCATTTGTTACCAATTTTTTGACCTTATTGTAAGTACCTATGTCTTTTAATCTTTGTTTTTAATTCTGTCATTAACAACGGTATTTTTAAAAAAACTAATAATTGTACATTTAATTGGCTTTTAGTTCATATCTTACCAGCATAAATCAATTGCATAGTTTGGTTGCAATTTACATTTTCAAACTGGCGTGCGGACGGATCGCCGGTGTATGGCGTTTGCCGCGGAATATTGAAAATGACATATCTTTGTTTATATTCAACCAATTTCAATGATTTTAACTAAATATTTTAGAATAATAGATTTGCTACATTTACGTAAAACAATATTTTTTTCTAATACCGCTTGTTTCCTAATGAAATGTACATTGTACATAAAGAGTAAAAAAATATTTTTATTCTTTCAAAGGTATTTTTTTTATTTCTAGACGTCCGCTACAACATGAAATGACAAAGTTAGGGCATATTTAATGACCTTTCAATAAATACCATACACGATGGTGTACGTTGGGAGGTTGAGGAATAAATAAGCGCTTTTCCAAATTAGGCAGCAGCCATTTTGATGACGTCATTACTGGTGACCTTGACCTTTGAAAGAGTGTCTCCCGGCAGTTTTGGATACAGAATAACTGCAATGTGAACTTTTTTTCCGTAATATCATGGACTATCGGGGGCCCGTGGCATTTTGCCAGGCCTGCCACCCTATTGTTACGCCACTGAGTGAGCCCATTATTTTACATTTGCATGAAGGATAAATTAATAGTACCTAAATGAAAAAAAAATGATTTATTTGATAAATGTAATCTATTATCCATACCAATTACGTGGGAAAATTTATTGTACCGGTGAAAAAGTAACCCTGTATATGTCATCACAAGCCTTAATTGAGTTTACCGCGGGGCTACATGATTTGGATGCGCCAAAGTTCAAATAAAATTGCAACTTCGATTATTGGAACTCTGAAAATGTTTCTTATACAATTTAATATCATAATGACCAGTATTTACACTATTCTTTGTTCATAAGTATCGTAACGTAACTCAGAATTATTAATGTTTATAATGTTAATTTTCATAAACATTTCTAACACTAATATTGATCTATATTATACATTTTCAATATACCTATCTCATGCAATATACTTCAACGTTATATTATTTTTTTACTATACCAGGCTGTATACTTACCTGAACTGTTTTGTACAACGAAATGCAATTGCTTAAGGTGCGTTTAAACCAAATGAGCATTCGCTGTTCTAGCACCCGTTCTACGAAATCAACCAATCGCGTTTTGTGTACCGATCGAATTTCGTAGTGTGGGAGGTTAGAACAGCGAATGCTCTTTTAGTTTGAACGCACCTTTACGTTCAGTGAACGAACATAAACATGGAAACCGCTCTTGAGAACATTGCCATTCAAATTATCGGGACTATTAGCACACAAACACAAATACACCCACGTTGAAATAAGGCGATACGTTTACAGACTCGAATGAAAAATAGAGCGAACTAAATTATAGTCATCTCTAATTGTAATAATATGAATAGTTAAGTGTAAGCGAAATGCATAATAACGTCAACAAATACCCGTCAGCAACAAGAATTCGCTAATAACCTTCATGCAATGATTGCTACACATAACTGGCAACCTAGACGTTTGCAGGTATTTAAAAATATTGTGACATGGATAGGTTTAAGCCGTAAATTAAAGAGCCAGTCAAGTAATTCACTATAAAAATAATTAATATAATTGTTTGCAGTATAAATATACAAAATATACCGTCTCTTAAAATGTAGTAATGATATAAAAAAGTCTAACACAATGTAAGGGAGTATTTATTTATTTATTCATTTATACTTTATTGCACAAAAATAAAAGTTACAGTACAACAGGGTCAGGCAGACTTAATGCCATGAGGTATACTCTACCAGTCATCACCTTACAAAGTAGAGGAAATTGTAGGCGGAGCAAATATATAAATATAAAAAAGTTGGTGTACATAAATAATTAATTAATTATTATTAGTTGTTGTGTAATAAGAAGAAGAAACGATTTATTGTATAGTATAATTTCTAACAGATTGGGACGATGCCGATGGCCAAATGAACAATGTGGTCAAGCGTTAGTTTAGTTTAGAAAAATTAAAAACCCAAAACGTTATAATAAACATTAATTACTATAGGTAAACAAGAATCTGATGGTATTTTAAAAGTGAAAAAATAGACGTTTTCATATGACAACAGTCAACTGATGAGTACAAATCGGTTACAGTACAAATCAGCATGGCGGTCTTAATTAAGGTCCGAAAACCCCTTTTTAGACAAAAAAGTCTTCATCTTTGAAATTAAGAGAACCAATTATAGATCTTTTGCTCAGGCATCCAATCATATTCTCGTCTTTCTAATCGGACACCTTTTATCCATTTGTCTCTACGAACAGCATTTTGCTGTAATCTGAATGGAAAAAATTAAAATGCGATGTTAAATGAAAATGTTAAATTTAGTTATAAATTTGAGAACTACGTACCTACTTTTGCATAGGTAATAGGTACGTAGTTCAATCCCATGAAAGTGAAAAAGGAATTTATTTAAATGTAATAATATTGAAATCAAATCTCAGTTATTAAAAAAAACTTGCTTTATTGGGCATAATGACATCCCTATAGTATACTACCATTTTAAAACGTCATATGCTATTGTGTAATTGTATGAACTTACGACGTTTTAGTTTAGAACGGTAGTATAGAAAAATGCGTTTGTTAGTCGTATACCTACCTCGAAATCACAAAATTCTTGTAGCTTTTCACCTATTCGCGTTTCGTCGCGATAGCGTATTTTTTTTATAGCATGAAATATCGGTGGTATATTTTGTTACTCGCATATATTTTTAATAGATTTTTACAATAGTAGCTAATTTTGATGTAGCATGTATTATCAATAGCCTATTTAGTTGCAACAGTAGCAAATTAATACAAGAATACAGAAATGTTCCCTCCGTGTGAACTTGATTCATTTAAAATTGCCCCGCTAACTATAAGTGGATCCAGGTTCAGCTTCCATCTTCGCGAAATGCATAATAATTATACAGGGTGCTCGCGAGGAAACCGAAAGATTTTAGGGTTGTTCTCATAAAAGTGGCATCGGCAGGGTAAAGTAAATGAGAAAAATGAAAGTGTTTTTTTTTTAAGTTTTTTAGATTTGAATATGGTTTTGAGTTCATCAACGATACCAAATTTACGAAAGGGAACGAACTAGTCCGAAAAATATAGAAGTTATGGCGAGTTGAAATTTTAGACATACAGGAGAAAGTGACAAGACAGGGTAGTACGGAAAATATGGCAGGTTAAAGAGAGTTTAAATGAAAAATCAAGTTTACCACTAATAATTCAACTCTCTTATTAAACCTAAACTAAAATATATCGACCGTTATGATCTTACACCCTAATATTTATATATTTGTACCTATAGTATCCGGAAAATTGTATGTGAATATAAGGTCGAAGGTTTTAAGTAATTGTGTTCTAAAAGTGCGTGATTATGAAATAATGCAGGTTTTTAGGATTGTTTACATTGTTGATGGATGCCACCCTTCCCAAACGTGCTTGCAGCATTACCGCGCTCGATGGCAAGCGAAATTCTTTGGACAAGATGAGAACTGGAATGGAGAACAGATTCGTAAGCTGGTTCTAAGTTGCAAGTTGGTTTCAGATGTTTGATCTTGGCAGCGTTTTCAGAGACCGCGCCTGCATTCTTTGCAATGTCTGCGATAGATGCGAAGGCCCAAATATACTGCCCAACTGCCCATACTTAGCATCCCACAGCAGGCAGCGGTCCCATGCCCAGGGAACCAGCGTTAAGCCGTCCGGTCTCTTGCCATCTGTACGGCTTAAGTCCGGAAGCTCTGTTATGCAGGGAACATTTGGCGAGAGCCGAGACCAAGTCCTTAATCACATGGTGTCTCGAACGCCCCGCAGAAAGGGAACAATTCAGTCTGTAGTGCCCATTCACCTCTACTGACGCTCTGCATATACACAGATGGGGTTCGCACACCTTGGATCCCACCCATTCTCAATGTATCGTTATCGAGTACCTTTCCTAGTTGTGGCGACAGTAGTGCATGAAACCTGGCCCAGAACTCGGGCTGCCTCATCGCTTTAAACCGTGTGATATCCTCCACAACACTAGTTAGCACCTTCCAGAATGCTAAATGAGCGCAAAACATCAGCCCATAGCTTTTGAAAATTGGGATTGTTCGGATACGCTTCCCCCAAAGAGCGAACCGATCACACGTCCAGAGCCTTCCGCACGAAAGGCAGACTTATAGACAAAATTTTAGCAAAAATACCTGCCGACGCATGAAAGGAGGTAAGAAACGCTACGACCCTAGCGTCCCTTACAGCATACAGCGAATCTCAAGACCTCCGAAACGAATAGGGAATGTCTTGCACTACTGCGTTTCGTCAAGAACGTTGAGACAGTTCCTAATCTTTGCTTAAGCAAATTGTCATATTTAACTGCCTCCTGTTGAAACATCCAAGTTGAGACTGTGCTTAAAGTATAAGTTAAGCGCGGCGTCGTACTGGTAAGGCAGTTGCGTAGAAGCGCCAACGGCTCATAGGTGGTCTAAGCACTCAGAAGCAGCCCTCAAAGCCACCGTCAGCCTAAAGCTCCCAGCTCACTCCATCAAACTACTCTGATGCCAGACAAGACAGATTCGACAGGGCTACAGGCATAAAAATCGCACTTCGAAGAATTTACGTCTAAGTCTATTGACCACAGGATTGGCGAAAGTCTGCGGACGTCATTGAGCACGATATTGGAATCACCTCCCCATCGTCCAAATACCAGACGTTTAAAGGTGACTCTAATGTTGTGATCAGGCCCTGGATCGCCAAGCAACACACGAGGGATCTCAAAGGATCGCCTTACTGAACCCGACCTTCAAAGAAATTGCATCCTCATCATAGAACAGAATACTTACAGATGCATATCACTAAAAGAGAAAGAGGAACTAAATGAAAGTTGGAAATGTTAGTATGCCAAGTGAATCATCTGCGAAACGTGGGTTGGCAAGTGATATTCGGTAAAATGAAATTCTGTAGAAAGACATGATACCCTCAAACATACATATGCAATTACCTGCATATAGCGCAAGTTCGTAAAAACTTTGTATAAATAGCTTTTTTCACTTTATCCTGTCAACGGTCACTTTACCCTGCAGAGTGATGGCAGGATAAAGTTACACAGGGTGCAGTGAAAAGTCGACTAACTAGATATTATCTCGAACATATTGCGAAATACAAATCAAATTATTTATTAACTAAATATTTTGATTTGTACTTTTAATTTTTCTCCAGTAGTCACACTACTTAATACTATATAAATTATAAATATTAGATGTCATATACCAAAGAAAAACGACCAAGATCACCTATGTCTGAGGTGGGGATCGAACCCACGTACTCAGCTTTCGCGGCTGATGCCTGTACCCCTCGGCCACTCGGTCTTAGCAACCACCGGTCAAATTTCTCGGGTATATGCAATCCCTTACAAGGCTAGGCGCCTTTGACCATTCTCTGAGGGTAAGCAATACATGCCTGCCACCTCTTATTTAGAATACTTTACAGTTTTCTAGAATAGCTAGAGAGAGTCTAGAAGTCTAGAAGAGAGTCTAGAACAGCTAGAGATGGTCGTTTTTCTTTGGTATATGACATCTAATATTTATAATTTATATAGTATTAAGTAGTGTGACTACTGGAGAAAAATTAAAAGTACAAATCAAAATATTTAGTTAATAAATAATTTGATTTGTATTTCGCAATATGTTCAATAGATGGCAGCACCAGTTCCCTCTAGCTATTCTAGAAAACTGTAAAGTATTCTAAATAAGAGGTGGCAGGCATGTATTGCTTACCCTCAGAGAATGGTCAAAGGCGCCTAGCCTTGTAAGGGATTGCATATACCCGAGAAATTTGACCGGTGGTTGCTAAGACCGAGTGGCCGAGGGGTACAGGCATCAGCCGCGAAAACTGAGTACGTGGGTTCGATCCCCACCTCGGACATAGGTGATCTTGGTCGTTTTTCTTTGGTATATGACATCTAATATTTATAATTTATATAGTATTAAGTAGTGTGACTACTGGAGAAAAATTAAAAGTACAAATCAAAATATTTAGTTAATAAATAATTTGATTTGTATTTCGCAATATGTTCAATAGATGGCAGCACCAGTTCTCTCTAGCTATTCTAGAAAACTGTAAAGTATTCTAAATAAGAGGTGGCAGGCATGTATTGCTTACCCTCAGAGAATGGTCAAAGGCGCCTAGCCTTGTAAGGGATTGCATATACCCGAGAAATTTGACCGGTGGTTGCTAAGACCGAGTGGCCGAGGGGTACAGGCATCAGCCGCGAAAGCTGAGTACGTGGGTTCGATCCCCACCTCGGACATAGGTGATCTTGGTCGTTTTTCTTTGGTATATGACATCTAATATTTATAATAGATATTATCTCCTTAACTGTTAATTAAACAAGTATAATAATTTTAGAATATATAGTTATACCCTAATGGAATATTAAAATAGTATAAGTAAGAAACCAACCGTATTAATATTTCAAAATAAGCATGCCAGGATAAAGTGTACATACCTGTTACAAACTCCGAACGTCACACTTCGAAAACTTGTCGACACAAGACAGGTGCACCTCGTGCAGAAACCTCTCCACCAGCGGTTAGAACCATACTGAAGACGTGTTTTGCTTCTATTAGGTTCTCAATAAGACTTTCTATGTGTGTGTGAGGTGCAATACCGCGAACGCACAGGATATAGAGAAAATATCGCTGGACAAACTTCGAACGTGAATATTTATGTTAAAAGTAATCTAAACATCGTGTGCAACATCATATTTAATAATGTAATAGAATAGTTTCTATAAAAAACCAAGTTTCATTATCATACAACTGTAGTTAAATAATCTAAAGAGCTAAAACTGGAGCAGTGTCGTGTTTGGACAAGGCAGGGTACAGTAGAAAACGGTTTTCTTAATTTTTTTTCTAAAAAATTATTATAATATGTATAGATAAATAATGTTTTGGCCTCGATGTGTAATATTAGTGTCTAACTGTAAAAAAAATATTATATGTGTAACATACATATTTCATATACTTTCTATTCAAAAACGTAACGGCAGGGTACGATGCCACTATTTTGAGAATTACCGTTTAACTATGCATTCTAGACATCAAAATAAACAAAAAATAAATAAACAAAATAAACATCAGGTCAAATTCCATAAAAAAATTTTTTTTTTTAGGCTTTTTGAATACTTTTTAACATTTCCAATACTTTTTATCATAACAACAATTTGTTAAAATTATTTTTTTTTAATGATTTTTTTAGGGACAGGTTTTTTTCGTCAAGTCTATTCTTATTTTTTGATTGTCAGGCAAAAGGTGCGGTGATATTAGAACACATAGTGGTAGCATTGTAATCAAAAAGAAGTTTTAGAACGAGTTACGTCGAAAAACTTTTTTCGAAAAAAGGTTAATTATCTCTTGAACCAAGCCATTCGGCTTTTATGTTAACCAGGAA